>CAUYUJ010002142.1:0-7500 GCA_963575745.1 Prorocentrum cordatum
CTCCTCCTCCTCCCCCTCCTCCTCCTCCTCCTCCTCCTCCTCCTCCTCCTCCTCCTCCTCCTCCTCCTCCTCCTCTCCTCGAGGCTGCCATTTGGGCTCCCACGCGCGCGGGGGCGCGCGGCGGGCGCATCCATCTGGCCCTAGCCTGCAGCCCGACGGCGGGCGCAGGCGCAGCTGCGGCGGCGAGCGGCCTCAGCGGGCGCGCTCCGTCGCCAGCCTGGCATCGCCGCCTGCGCAGGCGCCGCGCCAGCGCGCGGCAGACGCTGCGCGAGGCTGCGGCCAGGCGGCTCCTGCAGGCGCACCACGGCAGCGCCCCGCCTGCTGAGCCGCAGCACATGCAGAAGCATGGGGAGGTCTGGCCGTGCAAGGCGACCAAGGCCTGCGGCTTCCGCAACAATTTCTCCAGCAGGGCGACGTGCTGGGCGTGCGGCAGGGACAGGGACGGCAGGCCCACGACCGCCCCCCAGCGAGCGCCCAGCCGCAGCAGGAGGCCTCCTTCGCGCGGCGCCGAGGCGCCCTGGCGCGATCGCGCTGATCCTGCTCCTGCTGCTCCTCAGGCTGCTGGCGATGCCGCGCCACAGCAGTCACCAGCAGCGAAGTCCAAGCGAGCGTGGCTGGCCTTACGACGGATCTACGGTGACGAGCACGACCTGGTCATCGCCGCCAAGGCCGCCCATGACAAGGAGGAGTCCCTCTTACGTGCTCAGATGGACCCCTCAGACCTGCTCAAGAGCGCCAAAGACAGGTGGGCCGCCAAGGATTCTGAGCGCGCGGCCAAGGCCGCTCAGGTCGAGCAGTTGTCCAAGGAGCTCGCCGACGCTCAGCAGCAGCTCACCGGGCTCGAGGCGGAGACGACCAGCCTCAGCGCGGAGGTCGCCCACGCCCAGTCAGCCGTGGCGGCCGTGGCCGCTGACGGGGCCCCTGCGATGGCTAACGTCTCTGTGGCCATCCAGCAGCTTCAGGCTGTCCTGGTGTCGGCGCGCGCAAGCACGTCGAACATGGGCGGCGCCCAGCTCCTCGCCACCATCGAGCAGCAGGTCTCCAACATCGGCTCCTTGGCGACAAGAGCTTCGCCACCGCGGGCATCAACTGCGCCACCTCAGCAGTCAGCCGCTTTTCGCCCCCCCAGCTCCGCCAGCAGGACCTGGCGATCAGATGGCCGTCGAACGTGCAGCATGGGAGAACGCGGGCGACAACAGCTAGGAGGGCCCCACGAGGCTCCAAGCGCAAAGATATTGCAGTTGCTACCTTCAACGGTTCTTGTTGGGATACTTGCAGGACCTTATTGGCAGAGGGTACGACAGGGGTCAATATCGTGTGCGCCCAGGAGTTGCGGCTTGATGGGGGGCGTCTGGCGCAGGCGCAGTCTTGGGCTCGACGCAACGGCTGGCAGGCCTTCGTCACGCCCTGTCGCAGATTACCTACAGGCTTGCCCAGTGCAGGCGCAGGGGTCTTTGTGCGCTCTCACTTACCTGCCACCGTCGTCGAGGGACCCGATGGCAAAGCTACCCATGACATCACGCCAGCCTGGGCAGTGGTCATACACGTTGATGTGGGACTTACTGGAGGGCTGCTGGTGGGATCTGTCTACATGGAGTACGCGCACACGACCACCTATCTCACAGCCAACTACGATCGCTACTTAAATTTGTCTCAGTTTCTCAGATACATGAACAAGCCCTTCATCATCGCAGGGGATTGGAACATCAACCCCCAGGACTACCAGCAGATGGGGTTGCCCGAAGTGCTACCTGCCGCTCTTCTATACACCAAGGAGGAGGGCACCTGTCGCACACCGAAGGGCGAATACAATAACATCGACTACTTCATCACGTCTGGCCTTGAGACGGCATGCCGATCGCCGACCACGATGACGACGTGGCCAGCTCGACCTCGCAAGCCCGTCATCACCTACATCAAGGCCAAGCCGAAGACCATGCAGATCCTCAGCACCAGCGCCCCCAAGGCTCTGCCCAAAGGGCCTCCTGCCACGGAGGGCTGCCATCCTCTACATGGTCCGATCCCCACGCCAGGCTAACTGGACATAGTGGACAGGGACGCGCAGCGAGGCCCACCCGCTTCCAAGGAGGAGGCGACCGGCCGCATGGATGCCCTGTACGGCCAGTTCATTTCTCACGTCGAGAGCGAGCTCATCGGCATCTACCAGGTTGACGATCCTGATTCTTATCGTGGCCGTGCAGATGGGGCCAAGTATACCTGGCGCCCGATTGGAGGCCCCAAGACTGGTCCTCACCCTGCTGGAGGCAGTGAGCCTCGATATCTTCGCGCGGTGGGTCAGGCGGTGCTGGACCTGGTTGCCGACTTTCTCTTTGACTTCGGCGTCGCCTCGCTGCAGCAGCTGGCGGATGCTCACCCCTGCCCTACTACTACGAGGCACACGCGTGCAGAAGACGGTCTACGTCCAGACCCTCAGCCTTCACCTTCGATCCCGACGGCGGCCGCGGCGAGCTCGGTCCCACCAGTGGATCTGGGAAGCTGGAGGCGCCTCGCCGCCCCTGGAGCCATGGGACGACCTCCTCCTCCTGACGACGTGGATCAGGATGGCCCCGAGGAGGAGTTCAGGGAGGCGGTCGCAGCTGGTGCTACCCGATGGGTGCCTGACCTGTCGGACGCTGAATCGGGAGGACGCTCATGGGGAGGATGGTGCGTCCCCTTCGTGATGGAGTGCTTGCGGCTACCTCAACACGCTGCATGGGTATCCTCGCGGATGGCAACTTCAACTCTTTGCGCGAGCTCGCCGATGACATCAGCAGCGACGCTTGGGGCCGTTCCTCCGAGAACCGCGCTGCCATCATATCCTACTTGGACTGGCTGGCCATACATGACATACCACTTGGGCGACGCGTGACCAGCCAGCATTGGGACGAGCTCGAGGAGATCAGGAGCGAGATGAGGAGGCTCCTGGGCGACAGGCCGATGCCAGACCTCCTGCTCTACTACGACGACCAGCAGAGCGCCTACGAGGGGGGTCTCTCTCTCTCTCACAATATATCGGCCCGTCCTGTGCCATCACCTCGGCGCCGAGCACGCTGGGCCCATCTCGCCAGACTGCTTCGCCCAGGACATAGGCAGGACGTCCGCACTGCCGAGGGCAAGCAATACTTCGACGGCGCCTGGGGCATCATCCACCTTGCCTGCAAGCAGTCTCCCTTGCAGTGCCTCTTGTGCCTCCAGGCCTTCGCCAACATCATCGTGGCGCACGTCGACCAGCTCGACAGGCAAGAAGGTTGGCATAGAGCTCGCAAGTTCAAGTCCTGGGCACGAGATGCGATGGTCACTGGCCCCGCGCAAGTTTACTCGATCACCAGAGTGCAGCCTTGGGCTCATTCGCAGATCAAGCAGGGGAAGACCACGACGTCGCACCCGCAGGCGATCGCAGACAGCCAGATGGACAGTTGGAGGAAGATCTGGGAGGGTGAGCGTCGTGATGATGCAGACCTCCCGCGACCGCTTGCTGATCATGAAGATCTTGACCTCGTGGCAGCGATTCGTCACCTTCCTCCTGCGGCCTTGCCCGTACCGACGGTCGCACAGACGAGAAGGGCAGCAACGACATTCAGGTGGCGCACTGGACTTGGAGCTGATGCACTTCCACCTCGGGCCCTCTCTCTGGTTTCGGACGCAGCCTTAGCCATGCTGATCTGCATATACTGGGCTGCCGAAGCATGGATGCGCTGGCCGACGGTTATGCTCAACGTGCACATCATGCTCCTTGCCAAGCCGCAAGGAGGGTTTCGGCCAATAGCTCTCCTACCTGCGACGTATCGCATCTACACGAAGCTCAGGCTTGCGCAAGTTCGGATTTGGATATCTCAGAATACCCGGCCTTATTTCGCGCTGGGCACCCGCAAATGTACACTAGATGTGGGCGCGCGCACCATGATTTACGCTGAGGCCTACGCCCATGATAAGCGGAGGGCCACCACCGCCACACTCGTGGACATCAGCAAGTGCTTCGACCGAGTTTGTTGGCGTCGAGTCCTGCAGGCTGCCGAACACTACGGATTTCCAACGCAGATCCTGCAGCTGTGCCTGGCGATGTACTACGCCCCGAGGCGAATCAAGTGGACCACCTCTTTCTCTTACTCGTGCCAAGTAAGTGGGGGAGTGCTCCCAGGTTGTTCGCTTGCTATGTTCCTGCTGCAGCTGGTCATGATGCTGCCTTTCGACATCTTCGAGAAATCATTCGCCAACGCCGACGAGGTGCACCGCTCATTGGACATCTATGCAGACAATATCACGATCCAGGTGGTTGCCACGTTGCAGGACATTGTCTACCAGACGGTGCGTATCTTGCAGCGACTCGCTGCAGTTCTCAAGGCCCTTGACCTTCCAATTGCTCAGGACAAGGCGAAAGTGTTGGCCTCAGATTTTGATGTTGCGCAGCAGGCCACGCAGCAGGTCCATCGTCACGGATTTCGACCTTACAGAACTCTGGAGGTGCTGGGCATGGAGGCTAAAGGAGGACACAGGCTGAGCTTCGAAACGATTCGCACGAGGGCGCGCAAGATGAAGAAGAGGCTCCCACGTTTCAAGAGGCTCAGTGGTCTGGCCAAAATCGGGCGAGCGGTGGCGCAGCCATGCAGAGCCCCCGCCATCCAGTGCGGCATCCAGATCGTGGGCGCCACCAAGGCGCTGATCAAGTCGATGGTCAGCATGGTTCGCGTGGGCTGGCGGCGCACTCCTCCTGGCACTTCAGTCTGGCTGGCGGCTCAGCTCGAGCCGCGTTTCTTCGAGCACCCTGAGATGATGGCGATTGTGGGCCCCCTTTACACGTGGGCCATGCTCGTCCAAGACACCAAGGTGCCCAACTACGTGCTGGAGAAGGCTTTCATGCAGCAGCGCCAGATACTCGGTTCTACCCCGAAACATGCTGACGTAGCCCGCCCAGCAGGAGCCGTCTTGGTGGCACTTCATGCTCTCAACTGGCGTGCGACGACGTCGACGGCATGGACTACGTGCTCAGGTACAGCCTTGGACCTCACTACTGACAGCCCTGAGTGGCTCAGAGTTCTAGCAAGACGGGACTTTGTCAACGTGAAGTTTGAGGATTGGAGTCGCCAGAAGGATCATGCGCCAGAGGACGACCCACCAATCAGGAGACCTTGCGGCTACTGGATGGGCCCTCTCAAGATGCTGCTGGCGCCGAAGGAGCTGGCCAAGAAGTGGCACTTGTCGGAGCAGGCTCGAGCAGCACTACGCACCTCGATCATAGGTGGTCAGTGGTCCCAGGCTCGATTACATACACATGGATACGCTACCGATAACTTGTGCCAATATTGTATGGACTGCCCTGGAACAGTACATCATCGTCTCTGGTCCTGCCCTTTGCTCCAGCAAGAAAGAGAAGCTGCAGTTGACGCTGACATTATCCAGGCAGCTCGAGCCTCACCTCATAACGACCTCTTGTTCACCAGGGGCCTGATGCCGAGGGGCGCCCTGCCTGCTATTCCGCCACCATCCATGGTGGACTCCTGGAGGTTTGCCCATGGAGGTGACATGACCATGCTGACGGGAGATACCTACACGGATGGACCAGGGCTCTCCCCCATAGCCTGGCCCGAGGCCAACAGAGCAGGCTGGGGGATTGCGATGATGACAGGTCAGGCTCTACGAGGGATTGCGTATTGACCACTCCCAGGGCACCAACAATCAGTGCCGCGTGCTGCACTATACGCGGTCATTCAAGCTCTACGACATGGGATGCTGCCGATGCATATTCGTACGGGCTGCCTGGGCACCGTGGAGGGCCTCACGTGCGGGCCTGAGTGGTGCACACACCCACGCAGGCCGAATTGTGATTTGTGGAGAATGCTATGGCAGGCCATCCAAGATCATGGAGGATTGTCCTCGCAGCTGGAGATATCCTATGTTCGATCGCACCAGACTCAAGGCGAGGCAACGGTAGACAAGAAGGGCAATGACTATGCAGATGTTGCGGCGAAGCGGGGGCTGGCTATGCACGCGTTGCCGTCGGAAGCCATTCAGCTCCACCCGGACATGCTCAACATTGTCAGCCTGGTTGCGTGCTGGATTGGGTCCTCCATGACGTTGGTTGGGAACCAGGACCGCCAGCCACCGCCTGCGCGCAAGCCACGTCGACGACACCAGCACCGACGTCGGCCTGTACGCCAGCAGCCAGTTCTGACCCTGAGCCAGCGCCTGCACGACATCAGGCCCGCGCTGGCTGGAGGATGGATATGTAAATACTGTCAGCGCTTCGCGCGGACCGCATCTGGACGGAAGCGCCTGGCCCTCGAGGTGTGTACAATGCACCACCCCTCGGAACCTCAGGCCCCAGAGCCCCAGTCCAGCCCTGAGGAGACCCCGCGGAGCCCGCCCCTCGGCCCCCGACAAGCCCCCAAGAGGCCACTGGACAGCCAAAACGGCCTGGGAGGCGGACAGGACGAGGACGGCCCTGGGAGGAAGGTGCTGCGCGGGGACCCTCCCTCCTCCCCTGCTTCGTCCTCTGACCTTCCTCCTCCTCCTCCTCCTCCTCCTCCTCCTCCTCCTCCTCCTCCCCACCCGAGCCCGAGGGTTAGGATTGTGGGCAAGTCTAGGAGGCCTGAGGTCGAGGAGGCTGAGGCGTTCAGTCGAGCCCCCCGTAGGGTCAAGCCGAGAGTGCAATTTGAGCCGCCTGTCCAGACTCGTGTTAGGGAAGCCACGGTCGCCCTTGATCCCCCGACTGGCTCGGAGAAGCGCCCTCGGCTTGCGGCGGCCACCACGAGGGCCAACGCCGCCCCTCCCAGCACGGTGCTCCCCGCGGAGGGGACGGTCCCCCCTCAAGCCTCACGAGGCCATGTGCTCTACCGTGCGGGCGACGTGGTTGGATGCATGCGCTGCGGATCCTTTTCGGAGCGTGCTCACCGATCCCAGCTTTATAATGAATGTGAGGGCCCCAAAGCCTTTGAGGGGAACCCTCAGAGGAAATGGAGGCGGAATAATTTCGCCGAGGGTCATCACCCCAGCGAGGGCCGCAAGCACCCCATCCCCCTCCTTCGGCGCATGTTGGTCTCGGACCCCGCTGTGGAGTGGCTTGGCCTAGCTACTTGAATTCGGTTCAATTCGTTTTGTTCTTAATGTCTCTGTGCGGGGTCTGGTGATTTGATCGGCCCCGAGCCCAGGCCAGCCTCCTGACCTTTCTCTGCTGCATGGGCCCGTCGTCGGGTGCGTGCGAGGGGATATGATTGGGCTTGCCCTCTCGTGTTCCTCACCTTGTCTGTGAGTGATTGTGCGTTCTCACCTTTTCCCAATCGTTGCTCCCTGTCCCGAATCCCGACTCGGCGCGTCCCCTCATGCGCTCGCTACTCCTCCTCTCCTCGAGCTCCTCCTCCTCCTCCTCCTCCTCCTCCTCCTCCTCCTCCTGATCATCCTCCTCCACCCCCTCCCCTTCTTCCTCCTGCTCCTCCTCCTCCTCCTCCTCCTCCTCCTGCACCTCTTCCACCTCCTCCTCCTCCTCCTCCTCCTCCTCCCGTCATC
>CAUYUJ010002142.1:10000-92771 GCA_963575745.1 Prorocentrum cordatum
CACCGCGACGGAAGGGGTGCCCTGGGGGGCAAGGGGCACCATGGGGATAATGGAGCGAGGGAGCGGAGGGAGGGGATGAGCGGGGAGGACGAGGGGAGGAGGGAGGAGAGAGGGGAGGGAGAGGGTGGGGAGGAGGGGAGGGGAGGGGAGGGGTGCGGGTTCGCCGATGCTGATGGCAATCTCGATGATGTCGGAGACGCTCTCGATGTCGGCGTCAGTGATGCTGATGTTGGGTCCGTGGATCTGACTCCTTTTCTTTCCAGCTGCGCGTGGCGGGCCGTCTCGCTCCCGCCCACTCGTCTGAAACCCGTCAGCAACTGGCACCAGAGAGCTTGCAAGCTTGCTCGTCTTCAGCCTGCTGTATGTTTAGATCAGATCCACTAGGATCAGATATTTGGGAATATCATGGGTCTGCGGGCTCCCTGGAGCCCACAAGTGAATCAAAATACCACCCACAGGCGGCTCAAAGGGCCCCTCGAGCAAGACACGGTTGCGGACAGGCAAACAGTGCACACTTGGGTGCACACCCCCAGAAATCAATGATGCCTTTGATGTCCGCTACCTGCTCCAGAGGGGGCCATTCATGTTCACTTCGATGCCAAAATGGCGCGTCACGCTGCGCAATACCATCTGGGGCATCTGGCACCATGCAAAGAAAATCAGTCGAGGTCCAGACCTCTACCCGCGACCCTCGCCGCTCAGAAGTCAACCTCGATCCGGGGGTCCGCTGCAGACCTGATCCCGATCGTCATCTTCGCCACCGTCTGCCGTATCTGGTAGTGAGATCTCCGCATGCTTGAATGCGTCTGTGATGGGGCCGGCGAAGCCGCGCTTGTTCGACTCGAACCTGGTGAGACCTCTCTCCTTCCGCTTCTTCGCGCTGGGCTGCTCTTCTTTGTTCACTCGAGCCGGGCCGATTGGCCCAATCGGCGTCGCCCTAGCCGACCACCAGGGCATTCCCTCGGAACGGCTCGAACGTCAGCTTGCAGTTATGGTCCAGCTTGATATGCCTGATCAGCTTGTCGATGCCGAACAACGTCTCGACCGTCGCCTCAGTACTCTGAAAGATTGATCGTCAATTCGCGGTCCGTGAGCATCGCGCCGCGTTGCCTCCTGCGCTCGCTGTGGATGTCGATCTCCTCGATGTTGTCAATGCAGTCCTTCTGGTCGATCGAGATCTGCCCGCTCGGCTCCTGGCTTGCCGTCGTCCCTGTCTGCTTGAAGCGTCCTGCTTCCCAGTGTGTCCAGCGAAGCGCCTTCTGCAGCTTCGTCTCGGTGTCGAGCCAGCGTCGACTGCCGTCTCAGGTGGTCAGGAAGTCGTCCACGTGTGTCCCGACGATCCCCTAGACGCCGCTCTCGTCGCTGAAGACCCAGACGCAAGGGTCTGAGACATATCGCTGTCCTCCGAGCTGCTCCATGAGTGCGTCCACGCTCTCGTGTCGCGACTTGGGCGCCTGGCATAATCCACGCGCGGCTTTACTTGTCGCACGAGCGTTCCGATCTGAATTCCGAGCTCTTCGGCCAGCTCCTCGTTCGCAGCTATGAAGAGATGAAGAGGGGCTTGCCCTCTGGCGTGTCCTTGCCCTGCAGGGGCGCCGCCTTGACGTCGCCCTTCTTGCGCCTCCGAGACTTTGTCGCAGCGATCTGCAATGCCGTGTTCCGAGCGCCTCTCGTCATTGCAGGCGATGCCACTGGCTCCTCGCCGAGTCGGTGGTCTTGATATCCAAGAACGACCAGTCGTGCTTTAGCTCGGCTGCCTCCTGTGGCCTCGTCTTTCTTCCAGGTCAGCACCCATCGTGTCTTCGGAGCGCCCGCGGGCTTTGGGCTAAAATGCGGGGGGCATTTCTCGAGCACCTCATTCGCGATCCAGTCGCGTGCCTCCGCGAGCTTCGGCGCCGTCATCTTGTCATTCTGCTCGATCGTCATGTCCTTGACGCTCGCCTCCGTGCGGCCCTTCTTCAACGCCTTGGACTCGTGGCGCTCTGGCTGGCTGGCTATCTTGTCCATCCAGGCCTTGTCTGCCGCCTTGAACGTCACCTCGGTGAACTCCGTCCTGGCTGCCGCGAACGCGCTGAGTTCAAACTTGTCCCAGTAGAGCTGGCCCCGAGGTCCTCGTCATTCGTGAGCACTCCGGAAGCCCTGAGCGAAAGCGCGAATTGCGTCTTCATCCGCATCCTCCTCTGAATCTTCGCGAACAAGTCGCGCTTCTGCTCCAGCTTTCCGACTCTGGTCTTCCCCTTTGGGTTCGTGGGGATCTTTCTCTCGATGGTTTGCACGGGTGTCGGTTTGATCTTCGTGTCCACCATCAGGTCAGGGTCGACTTGGTCTCCTGCCAGTGTCTCAGCTGCCGCTCGAATTGGTCCTCCTGGTCTTTCGGTTTGTCCAGTCAACGTTGCAGACGACTCGGGTCCTGACCTGTGTCGGGCTGTAGTTGCTTCAGCTCCGTCCGTCTTGTCCTCGATTATCGAAAACAGATGCGTTTTGCCGGTCCAGCGCCGCCCTGGCGCCCTGGTTGGTTTCCCTGGGACATTCCAGTTGTCGTCCCTGAGTGTCTCCATGGAGCCGTCCTCGAACTTCACGGCGGTCGCCCGCTTCGTGCTTGTCTTCTCAGGCGAGGCTCGACAGCCTATCGGTGTGGAAGTCGCGACTCGGTGTCGTAGGTGCACTCGTACGTGCGCCTTCCGACCCTCGAACTCCTCTTCCATCCAGTAGTGCTCTAGGTCGCTGTCGTCCGGCGCCCTTGTCCTCGCCTCTGGCACGTAGGTCTCCTCCTGCATGGGCGCGCCCTCCTTGTCCACGCCGATGACCTCGCCCTTCTGGAGCAAGTTGAGAGCCTCCACGAACGTCCACGGCGCGCCCTTTTCGTCCGCAGAGATGTCCTCCTCGAGAAGGCTCGGCGCTCGTATGCGTTCTGGTGAGCACCTCCAGAGTCGCGCTCCCGTCACGATCGACACCTTCCGACCTGGCTGTGCGTTTTCGCCTTTGGCGCGTGCGGTCTGCGCTCCCAGCGCGGCCCCTGGTCCAAACCAGCGTCGTCGATCGATTCCGTGCTGCTTCCGCCCGCCAGGCGCGGGCTGACTTACCTGCTTGCCGTATCTCCAGACGCAGACCACCACGCCCGGCGTGAACTTCTGCACTCGTTGGTCTCGTGCTGCGGCTGCTTTCGCCTGCTGCTGCTTGAGGATCCGGTCGCCGATGATCTTGGAGGCCAGCGCGCGCTGTGACGGGTTCTCCATTTAGCTTTGGTTCGTGCGCTCCACCACGTCTAGGCTCTCGTCCTTCGTGAATGTCCCGGGCCACTTCTCATCTCTTCCGAATGCCCACTGCGTCGGGCTGTAGCCGTCTACGCGCTCCACGGTGTTGTGCGTCTCCGCCGCCTGGTGCACCGCCGTCTCCATGTCGGTATAGTGATCCCGGTGCAGCGACTTGGCACGCTCGAAAAATGTCTGGATCGCCCGCTCGGCGATGCCCTTCTGCCAGTGTGCCCGCGTCGCGCGCGGGTCCAGCACCGCGCCCTCGCTCGAGATGTTCCCGAATAGTCCACGTGATACATTGGCTTCTTTCGGGTCGTGACGTAGTGCTGCAGGAATTCCATACCTGTCTGACCAGTGGCTCCGGAAAGCGCCCAGCAGCTCCTTCGCCGCGCAGTTCCTCGACCCCTGTCCAGGACGACTGAAGATCTTCACCGCGAGCGTGAGCTTGCTCGCCTCGTCGACGATCGCCAGTTACGTCTGCTTGATGACGTCGTCGTTGCCGACAAGCCTGTGCGTCCACGCCGACCACTTGCCCGAGGTCCCGAGCAGGTTCCAGAACAGCTGCTGATCGTGGCTTCGGCGCCTGGTTCTCGAAGCAAGAGCTGCGCTTGATCTGCTTCGCCGCCGCGATGGTCACAGCGGTGGCCCCCCCGCGTCGTGGCACTTTGATCATCGCCCTCGGAAGTCGATGTCCGGTGTTCCTGTGCAGTCTCATCGCGGCCTTCATTATCTCGTTCTGCTTGAGTGGCTCCAGCTTGTTCCACTCCGCCTGCTCTGCTGCTGTGAGCTCGAGCTACTTCTAGGTCTCGAGCATGTTGACCTTCGTCGCCGTGAGCGCCCCACAGCACTCAGCGTATCCATATGTCCGGCAAGATCTGGACATCTCTTACTCTTAGTGTTGTTGCCAGCTTCGTCCTGCTCGTCCAGACCGTCCACGGCTTGTAGATCGGGCTGACCTTCTGGCTGACGACCCCCGCCTGGCGCCCGTCGGAGTTGGCCTTCTCCATCTCCGCCTCGCCGAAGAAGAGCGTGATCAGCTGCGGGAGCAGCTCCCAGCCATGGCAGTTCCCTGGCCGCTCGAAGTGCGCGTCCCCGCCATTCGCTCTGATCCGTTGGCCGAGCACGATGAAATTGTCGACCATCTTCCTCAGGTCCTTGCGCTTGGCCTCGAGCTTAGCCAATTGCTGCGTCCCTGTTCTGCCGACGTAGCCGTTCTGCAGCGCGCTGGCCGCCGTGCAGGGCAGGCTGCCCCGCAGATCTGCTCCGCGGTCCTCGTCGGCGATCTTGAGAGCGTAGTCCAGTCCTGACTTCTTGCTGAGGTCGGCGCCCTTCCCGGTGATTCGGATGTCCCTGGCGTCGTTCCTCTCGTGCGCGACCTGGCCAAGCTGGCTGTCCTCCTCCGTGCAGGACTCTGCCAGCGTCTTGGTGTACAGGTCGGTCGCCGCATTCGCGTCCTTCGCCTGGTCCACCACCCAGGTGTTATATATAGTGTTGATGTCCTCCTTCGGGCACTCCACGTCGACGCCGAAAGTGGCGACGTCGGGCCCGGCGTCGTCGGCGACGGGCGGGCGATCGACTGGGCGCTCTCCGGGCCCCCGCCTTGCGGCGAGATCCTCGGTCTCCTGCTTGTCGGCCAGCCTCTTGGCGCGGTCCAGCGTCATATCTAACTCCTCGGCCACTCGCGAGGTCTTCGTCTCGGCCCGCGGCGTCTCCTCCCCGTCGGGAGCGCCCCCCTTCTCGAACGAATCGCCCGAACTCGCCTCCTCTGCCGTCGGCCTCGGTGACCCGCGCGAGGGCCTCTGCTTGGTGATCTCCTCGAACTTGATCTTGTCGACCGTCGAGCCGAGAGGCCCCTGCTGTCGGTGCCTCCCCGAGGCTCCATGGTTCGGGGCGTAGAGCATCACCAGGTCGCACCTCGCGCACTCGTAGCTTACCCTGTACTGGTTCGCAAGCCTCGCCAGTGGGCTCGCCGCGTCGTGGCCCCCTCGGCGCGGCTTTCCGAGGCGCCGCTCGCCCCTCTCGTCGGTCCCCGCTGCCCTCCTCCAGTCCAGGCGGGAGCCCCTCCTGTCGATCGCCATCCGCGCGCCGACCGCCCCGCCGCTTCATCTCGTCCAGCTACTTGTCGAAGCCCCCGCTTGCGAGGTCGGCCGAGCTCTGGCGCGCGTCCGGCCCTTGGCGCCGCCGCCGCTGCCTCGGACTTGGGCTTGTGGCTCGGCGCTGGCGTCTCCGCGGCCGCTGCCCCCGGCATGCTGGGTGCTGCCGTGGTGCTCGGAAATCATCTGGGCTTCCTGGTTTGAGCAAGATCATCGACCACGGTCGCGCGCGTTATCGTGGGCTCTCGGGATCTCGGGGGCCTTCGTCTATTCCAACGGCGCGTCGGTGGATTTCGGCTCGCTCGTCGTAGCAGTGGTTCCGAACCCCCTCGACCAAGTAGCAGCCTCCTTTCCGCCCTACTCCGTCGATCCCGTCAGACTCGTCGAGAGGCCCATTCGTTCGAGTCGAAGACGATCGCGCTGTTGACATAATCTGGAACCGTTTCGCAGTGCTCGCATTCCTCGATTGAGCTGTCGGTCGTGTTGGACTCGTCGTACGTTCTGACTCCAGAAGGCCCTTGGTGGTCATCTCGGGCCCTCCAGCTAGGATTGTTTCCGTTGTGATATCTTGCGCTCCACTCTTCTCGCCCCCCTCCGCTGCTCTCGAGGATGTCGTGGAATGACCTATCCAGTGACGCGATGATGGATTTTCCATCGTCGCAGAAGGAGGGGCGATGTTCCCAATCAGCGTCGGCCGGCCGGCCGGCCAATGCAGCGTCCTGCACGCTGAACGCCTGGTTCAGGTTCTCGAGCACCTGCCGAAGATCCTGCATCTCCTGCCTCGCCATCTTCTGGCCGTGGAGGTCCTGGGCCACGTCGATGCCGAGGTGGCCTGTCGAGACCCCATGGAGCTTGACCAGCTTGTCCACCGCTATCTTCGAGAAGCAGGCTGTTCCAACGGCAAAATCGATGATGGCCCCACGGCGCCTCGGGGCCTCGGGAAGCCCGGTGATCCCAGCAGCGGCGCGTAGCGGTTGTTCTTCGTGTTCAGCGAGTTCCCGGCGACTGTCCCGAGTTGTCCGTTACCATGAAGAGGTCGGGTAGCCCTGCTTGAGCACTTCACTGCCGCTCCGTTCGCAAATCCGAAGTTCGGCTGATCTGTCGCATCGGCCGTCGCGCTGCTGATGTCCATGCCTGCAGCCCTTCTCGACGATGATCTTCCCCAGCGCCTGGGTATATCCGAGCGTCTTGGTCGCGCCGCAGTCCAGCGCCATGCGGCCTTCTGTCTCGTCCTCGAGCCCGGCCAGCGCGTGCTCGACTGTGCCGCCCTGCGTCGCGTGGTAGATCGTCTCGAACGAGGCGAACGCCAACTCCTTCGCGTCCTCGTGCTTCGCTGCCGTCTCGCTGCTCAGCTCGATCTCGTAATCCGGAACGTCGCCTCATATGTCGAAGCTGAACGCCATGGCACCGACCTGCTGCGCCCGGCCCTTCGGCGCCCCGCCCTGATTCTTCTCCTTGTTGCGTGAGTCGTGCTCGCGGTTGTGCGGTCCGCCGCATATGAAACGTGGACCTTGCACTTCGCCGCTTGCTGGTCGACCCTTGCAAGGGGCCTTGCCTGTCTGGTAGAATCCACGTCTCTGCTTGATATCCTTGACGACTGCACGGGCCCGCACCAGCGTCCTCTTCTGTGTGCGTGCGTCCTTCTTCGCGCCGCCGATCACGGCCAATGCCTCCGCTGCCTCGGCGCGCTCGTCTTCGCCCAGGTCTTCGAAGTCCAGCTCGTCGTTGTCCTCGTCCGCCTCGTCGCCGAGGTAGGCAGGTAGGCTTCGTTGTCGATCCCCTCCCCGTTCTCGTCGTCGTAGCCCGGCTCCTCGTAGTCGTCTTCGTCCCTTGCCGCGCTTCCGCGGGAACGTGTCTCTCTTCCTGTTGTGGCCGTCGTGTTCCTTGAGGTCTATGTCTGCCCACTGGTCGCGTAGCGCTCCTTTGATGTTCCACAGGTTCAGCGAGTTCTTAGCTGATGATAGAACTCCCGCGCGCTCTTGAGCATTAAGTTCAGCCCGCTGCAAGAGCAGCCATCCAGCCATGACCGACGGGATGGGGGTCTCCCTCAGCTCGGTCGCAACCTCCTTCAATGCTTTGATGTCCACGTCGTCTTCATCCAAGTCGAATCTCGCCATCAATGAACGCAGAGCTTCCGTAGCCTTCTCCTTCAGCGTCACCTTCTCGTGTGCCTTCAGTGATGCCGCTGGCCGTGGCCATGCCCACTGTGAGCCCGATTGCAAGCCTGGTAAGCTGCTCCACCAGCTGCTGCCGTACCACCAGTTTCCCTTCCAGCGTTCGTCCTTGCAGCTCTTCGCGTCGTCGTTGTCGCCCTGGATACTGGCTTCGTCCTTCACGGACTCCTGCTTCTCCTCGGTTTGAGACCGCTTCTCCAGCTTCAGCTCGCAGCTCGGGTCCTTCTCATCGATTCTCCGGAAGCTCTGATCCAGCTTGTCGGCGACGATCCGGCTCCTTTGGGCGTAGGCCTTCATGCCTTCTTTGTTCCTCCACCTCAGCGTGAATAGAGATACTCCTTGATATACTTGGCAGCTTCCGGATAGGTCCGTCTATCAGCGTCTCGTCGAAGCTCTTCAACAAAGCCTTGTGGCCGCCGTTCTTGTCGAGTAGCTCTTGACCTTCGTCGGATACTTCCTCGAACGCCTTCCAGGCCGGTTCAGTCACTGCTGATGCCAGCCTCGCGCCCGCCACCGTCTTGTCGCGGAACGAGAATCGGCCACATACCACTTCACTCGTTCCTTGTACTCCTGGAAGCGTGCTCCAGCTCCGTCCCACGTAGGAGCTTTGTGCTTATCGTTCGCTCTGTTGTCTGTCATGGTGCCAGCTGTGCTGTGTGGAGCCAACTAGCTCCGCTACCAATGCGGGTTCGCCGATGCTGATGACAATGTCGATGATATCGGAAACGCTCTCGATGTCGGCGTCGGTGATGTTGATGTTCGGTCCGTGGATCTGACTCCTTCTCTTTTCAGCTACTCGTGGCGGGCCGTCTCGCTCCCGCCCGCTCGTCTGAAACTAAGCAATAACTGGCCCCAGAAAGCTTGCTCGTATTCAGCTTGCTGTATGTGTGGATCTGGTCCACTATAATAAATCATTTGGGAATATCACGAGTCTGCGAACTCCCTGGAACCAATAAGTGAATCAAAATACAGACCATCGGCGGCTCAAGTGGCCCCTCGAGCAAGAAACGGTTGCGGACAGGCAGGCAATGCACACTTGGATTTACAAGGGGAGGGATGGGGGGGGAGGGAGGGGGTGATCGTGGAGGAAGAGGTGAAGGAGGTGGGACTAGGGAAAGACAGGGGCATGTTGAGTGTGGAAATCTGGGTGCCGATATGCTGCAAGCGCACTGCCCAGAAGTCGTCCGCTCACTGAGCAGACTGGTCTGTGCGTGACGGGCAGCCTTACAAGAAGGAGCCACAAACAACCACGGGCGAACCGAGCGGGCCAAAGAGATAAACATGGCGGAGACGAGCGATTTCTTGTCAATCGTGCCCAACGGTCTGTGGGCACGTCCATGCCGGAGGAAGAACACTCTCGCCGACCTTCCCGAGCACATCCAGCACCTGAGGTGCGGCATCGGCGGACGTGAGGCCCGCCACGGTACCTGCGGAGTTGGCTTGGCGCCGACAGACGAGGGTGCGGCCAGCGTGCCACTGGCGCGCGCGAGCCCTCACTCCAGCGCCGTCGGCGCAAATCTCCCAGAAGTGGCACGAGACCAAGCAGACCGGCTGCGCGGCTGCGAAGACAGGACGCGCTGCCGTGATGCGTCTGGCCTGGCCCAGCAGCGTTGGACCCAAACCATTGACATACCCTGGCGGGGCCTCTCTTAGAGAACAAAAGCTCCACCCTCATAGTGATCGCACCGACGCCGTTTCGCAGACGCACCCAAGGAAGGAATCGAACAGGGCAGAGCACCCAAGGAAGGAACCGAACAGGGCGGAACTGTTCGGTAAACGCCCAGGTCCGATGAGCAAGCGCCACTCATCGGGGTCGGGGTGGTCTCTGCTCCCAAGAGCTCTTGCTCCCGAGGGCTTCCGTTGGCGCAGCCGCCCTCGTGCTTGCCTTGCTGTTGTTCTCGTTTTTGTTGTTGCTGCTGTCCCAGCGCTCCTTCGAAAACGGCGGAGGAAGAGGTGAGCGGGAGCTGGCGGAGCCGCCCTCGTTGAGACTCCGCTGGCCGTCGCCGAGGGCGGCGGGCGGGAGCACAGGGTCAGGTCGGGCATGCCCACCTGCAGGCGGATTTTGGAGGAAAGATGAAACATGGCCAGCACATGCTCAACAATAGCCAAAGATAGTCAAAACATTATTCCCCAGACTTTTTTTGTTTGGACTGCTTTTGGATACTCCTCCTGTGCAGGGACATGCCCGACTTAAGCACAGGGCCCCACCGGGGCGCGCTCCTGGAGGCCGTGGGCCCTCGTGGATCCTCGGCGCGGGGCGAGCTGCGGCAGCGGCGGCCGGACACCGAGCCTTCTCCGAGCTGCTGCCGGGTGCCCGCGCCTCCCCACGGGCCCACCGCTGGCGGCGCGCACCCGTCGGTGGCACGTATCGTCAGAACAACAACTCCTGCACGTAGCCGACGCGCGACGGAAGGGCCCGAGGGGGCCGGGAGAGAACGAGGGGCGGGCCCCAGGAGCCGCAGACAAACGAGCGGAGGGACACGACCGAAGACAAGGGCCACCGAAAGGGTAAGAGTGACCTTTGGTGCGCGGCTATTTGGGGGCTGCGGGGGGACCAAACACAAGCGCGCAGGAAGCTGCTATCGCATTGCGTTCGGCGATCGAGGGACCCCAACGGGCCCGCACCGAAGGTCGCTCCAGCGAAGGGTCACTCTCACGTGTAGTTGAACCAGGGGGTGGAGGGAGGGGTGAAGGCTCCTCAGAAGGAGATTTGTTGCGCCTCCGAAGGGGCCGCCGGCCTCACTTACGTCTGCAGAGAGGGCCCGCGCCTTCGTAGCAGAAGGGGCGCTTCTCAGAGTCCCTCCCCCTGCCCCCCCACCCCACCTCCCCGTCTGCGCGTGGCCAGCACCACACGGAGTGGCCACCGCGCCGCTCCGGAGGCATCCCCCCCGAGAAGGGTGGTCGGCAGGCGCAAGGGGCGACCTCCTGGGGCTGGGGCCTCTGGTGCCGCACGGGGCCAGCACGATCAGGCGAAGCTCCGCGTTCTGGGCTCCTCCCCAAAAAGAAATCAAATAATCCCCCCCCATAATAACCACCCCGACACGCGAAGTCGCTTAGTAAACGCGCCCAAAGAAGGAATCAAGCAGGGCAGGGCTGTGTAGTAGACGCCCAGGGCCGATCAGCAAACGCCAATTGTCTGGCCCGGATGGTTTTTCCTCCCTTGACCAGACCCCCTCGGAAGAGGCCTCCCAGATTCCCAGATGGGGTCGGAGTAGATGGTGTCGGAGGATGGCGCCGCATCGCCGATACATCGGCGACACATCGCCGATGCCTCGGCGATGCATCGGCGACATTGTCGATGCATCGGCGACGCCAGCGTGGAGAATACCGGGCTCCACATCTAGCCGCATCGCCGATGCATCGATGATACGGCGCGATCCTCCGACCCCATCTACTCCTACTCCAACCCCATCTCGGAGGCCTCGACTCGGGTCATGAAAAAATCATGGCGGGACTTTTTTTCGCTGTCTTCGGCCTCTGCGGGCCGTTACTGGGCTTCGGTGCTGTCCAGAAGACGGCTCAGGACCAGGATGAGACACCGGTCCCTGGCAACTGGGTCGAGACCTCCAGGGGTCGACGTTCTGAGCAGATGATGACGTCGGGTGTCTGGGTCACATGGTCCAGATACACCAGTTTTCCGAGCTCCGTCCAGCTATGGTGACGAGGGGGCCCCGAATGCCAGCTACCCTTGTCCCAGCTCGTCGGCTACACGCGAGGAGTGCCCCTGGGCAAGAACGACCTTTGGTGCGCGGCTTTCGGGGGGCCGCGGGAGGGCCAACCCTAAGCGCGCAAGACGCGACTATCGCATCGCGCTCGGCGATCGGGGGACCCCACTGGGACCCCAGTGGGCTCGCTCCGGCGAAGGGTCACTGTTGCGTGTAGCCGAACTCGCTAAGACGAAAGCAACATTGAGACAACCTCGGATCGGCACAGATCGGAAATCTCGGATAATCGACGGCTTTGGAGGATGCATCGGGCGCCGCGGTCGTTTCGGGGCGTTCTGGAACGCCCTGGGCCGATTCATCTCGATTCGAGGCCTGCCCGACTCCCATCGGAAGCTCTTCCTCCTCCTCCTCCTCCTCCTCCTCCTCCTTCTTGGCCGCGCGCGATAGGGGGGCTGCACGAAGCTCTCGCCGAAGCGCCGCGCAGCGATCCTCCGACGGCTCCGCGGCCCGCCCGCGGTGCCGCCCGCGCGGCTCCCGCCGCCGCCTCGGCCGGCTGAGGCGGCGCGCGTGCGAGCGCCCTCTCCGCCCGCCCGAGCCGTGCCCGCACCGATTCCGCAACAACAGAAAAAGACAAATGGCATAAGCATAAACTTTCGACGGTGCGCTGGGAGTTCTTGGATCTGCGCTGGACCCCCCTCCCTGGCGCGCGGAGCGCGCCAGGGGCGGCGCCAGAGGCGCCGCCAGGGGGGTCCCAGCGCGGATCCAAGAAATCCGTGCGGAGCGCCACAAGTTTCTGTCTATGGCGCTTGTTCTTCTTCGAGACAGGCCCGCCGCGGCCTTTGCTGCTCGATCCGAGGCCTGCCCGACGCGCTCTCCCTGCGCCCGCCCGAAGGGGCGCGTCGACGCCCAGCGGCCGTCTGGCGGGGCCTGCGCTCGAGAGCGAGGGCGCCAACCGACCACTGCGGCCGACGCGGCGCCCCGCACGGAGCGGCTGTGAGCGGGAGGGGAGGAGAGGCTGGGATGCTCGAGGAGGGGGGTGGGGAGGATGGGGGGGAGGGGAGGGGAGGAGAGGGCAGGGGAGGGGGAGAGGAGGGGCAGGGGAGGCAGGGCTGCTCGAGGAGGGCGAGGGGAGGCATGGGGGCCTCGAGGAGGGGAGGGAGGGAGGGCAGCGACGGGCCCAGACGTGCGCAGGTCGGGAAACGTGGCGACGGCCTTGTTCTTGGCCGCCTTCGGCCTCCACGGGCCCTCGCCAGGGCTCCGTGGGCCTTCGGGAGAGGATCGCTCTCGGGGTGCAACGCCTGTCCTCGGGAACGGGTGGGGACACTAAGGGGGCCTCGTGCTGACACGCCCACGACGTCGAACGTCTGGGGAGGGAGAGGGAGAGATAGAGAGGGTGGACGGATGAGTGACTGCGACTGCGACTGCGACCCGTGTAGGTGCCGCGGGTTGGGGCCGAAGCACCCGCTACAGCTGAAAGCGTCCGACACGAATCCTGCTCTAGAGCGCTCCGTGCATCTCGTGTGGCACACCTCAGCAGCAGGTGAACCGCACCTCGTGCCTCGCAGCCGTCTGCACAAGGGAGGACGACGCGGACATCTGGGGACCCCGTATTGGAAACGTTCGAGACATCGAGCGTCTGGAGAGAGAGAGAGAGAGAGAGGGAGAGAGAGAGAGAGAGAGAAGACAAAAAAAGAAGAGAGTGGACGGAGGAGTGAGGGAGGACGAAGATCGGCGGCAAGCGAGGGGGGTAAGTGAGAAGGAGAAGGCCTTCTCAGAAGGCGACACTTTTCATTGCCCTCGCGCCTTCTGAGAATGCTTGTCGTGTCACTTCGGGGAAGGCTCAGACAACCTCTCAGAAGGCTCGGGGGACTCCCGAGCCCTTTGAGAAGGCCTTCTCCTTCTCACTCCCCCCCCCGGGCTCGCCGCCCAGAAGCGGGAGAGGCGTGCCTGCAGGCTGGACACACGCACGCACTCACTCACGGGTGGGCTGGCGCCCGTGTGCAACATCCCCAGGAAGACCCTACGCGCCGGACGTGCGCGCGTGGAGGAGGGCCTGGCCGGGCACGGCCGTGGGAGGCCGACGGAGGCGCTGGGGAGACCATCGGACTACACTGGAGGGGGCCCAGGGACACACAAAAAGTACAGGGAAGGAGGATGAGGAGGAGGAGGAGGAGGAGGAGGAGGAGGAGGAGGAGGAGGAGGAGGAGGAGGAGGAAGAGCTCGACTCGAGGCCTGCCCGACGCGCCCTCCCCGCGCCCGCCCGAAGGGGCCCAGGAACACCCGACGAAATACAGTGGAGGCCAGTCCACAAGAACTCTTCCACAAGAAACCCATCCCTGAGAACCCAGGACGTCCATATTGTTTTTTTGGGTGGGAGTGTCGTGCTCTCCATAGCACAACCAACGAAACCCAAGAAACCCAGGGCACCCTGGAGGCAAGCAGAGTGTTTCTTGGCGTGGGTCTCCACTGTGCACACGAATCCCAAGATTCACCATATGTTTTCATATTTTCTGGCTTTCGGTCTTCCACCCCACTGGCCGTATTTCCCTCATTTTCCCAGGGATCGCCGACTCCTTGTGTCTGTGCTTTTTCCCCTCCTGATGCACGTGTGGATCCAACTCCTGCCCAGGGCCGCCGCACCATGTGCGTCCAACTTCTGGTTAAGAGGGGTGCACGTGTTGACCCAATCTTCGAAGCGGGCGTACCGACAACGAGAAGACTTCGCTCGCAGGCCAGCAAAAGGATCCTACCAGTCATAGACCTCTTCTTGATAAGGATACTGGAGTACATCACCAAAGTAGCCATTGATATTGTAAATGAAGGCGGAGATGGCCCCAGCATGATTCAATAGGTGGTCGCGCCTGGTCTCGTCCATTCGCCAGCCTGTTGATTGGGGCTGCGATTCCACGACGTATGCCTTTATGTCTGCCTGGCGATAGCACCGTGTGGCCCAGCATCTTGTGTCCTGCGGCAACTCGTCGACCGTGCCATCCAGGTGCGTGGCCTCGTGGATCCAGATCAGCAAGGCTGGCGCCCTATCTTTCAACATGCAATAGTATGGCCAACCGTGGCTTGAACGGTATGCGTGGCAAGCCACGACCATCTCGCGCCTGATCTTGACCTGCCCTTTTCGACCGTCCTTGGCTTTCGTCATCGTCCCGGGAGTGGTTCTGGAGGTCTGGATGAGCTGGGAGTTCTCCAGCTGCCACAGCGTGTTGCGAAGCCGGCCGATGAGCTTGTCCAGCGCGGGCCCGGCACCCTGGGGGTTCCCGAAGAACGCGACCCAGGCGGCCCTCCAGCGGCGCGTCTGCCAGTTCGACATCCCGGGCCAGGCACTGCGGCCGCTCCCCGACCAGTCCGCCATCGCGCCCTGCTGCTTCGCGGTCTCCGACCTCTGCAGCGCAACCCTGATCCACTGCACGGCATGCCAGCGGATGTGCTGGAGGGTGGTCAGCATCTGCCCGTGGATCGGCACAGCCCGCGCCCCTCGTCCCGTGTACATGTTCCAGAACCCGCAGCACTCGGAAGTTGTGAGGGGGCCACCCGCCACATCGGGCCACGACGCTGCACAGTGGTCGTTGGAAGGCGCGGCATCGCACGCAAACTCCGAGTTGCTGCAGCAGTCAGAGCTGGGTGCGGCCACCTCGAGCTCAAGCGCACTGCTCGATGCCCCGCCCAACGAGCCTGATGCGGATGTCTCGACCTCTGAGGCAGAGCCGGTTGCTGCCACGAACATGCTCATTATCGTCTCGTTCAGCGGCTGGTCCGGGTCGAACGCTGCAGAAGGCGCGGCAATGTCGGTGGTTCCCGTGACTCCATCAGGCAATATCTCAACACTGCGCATCATCCCATGTTTTTCATCATGCGCAGTTTCCGTCGCATCCGAAAATGCATCTGCAATGACATCTGCAATGCGACCGCTTGCGTGTGCTTGCACACGTGCAGATGCCGTATGTGTGGCCCTAGGCATTGCAACGAACTCCGTATCTGGTACAGCCGGAACCTGCGAATCAACAACGGAGGCTTTGTCGGGCGAAATAGATTCACTGCGCACCATGGGGACTCTTCGGCTTTGGGCATCCTCTGTAGCATTTGCCAGTGCCATCCCTGATAGGAGAAGCAGCAAAAGCATGTGGACCATGAGCGCCGCCCTTGCGATGAATATCCCGACGGGGAACTTCTTTGGGAGAAGCGAACAGTCTGGGCTGGATGACGGTCCACCCCTTGAGCCAGAATCGCTTTGGCTACGGACCGGCCAGCCAAAAGATGAGGACGAGGAGGGCTCGCTTGGACGTCAGACGGGCGTCTGGCGAGGCCGGGGCTGCCCAAACCTACGCTGCGTCGTGACATGCGCGTCGCCAGACATCTTCGGACGCAAAGCATCAGCCGAGCTGGCCTTCTGAGAGATTGGGCGAATCAATCGAGCAACCTTCATTCATGCAACCCCGAGGCTTCAGCCCGCCAGCCATTCCACGATGTCCCACCACATCGCACACAAGAAGGTGCACGTAGCAAGCTCAGCGGCTCAACAGTCACGCTGGTTGCACACCCGACTCCGGACCATGACCTCATCCGTGCAGGAAGATGCGGAGGGGGAGGGGGAGCAGGAGGACGAGGTCGTGGAGGAGGTGGGGGCTTGTAAAGGGATTGTCCAGCAGAGGGACGGGCCAGCAAGGAGGAGGAGCATGGGGGGGGGTGGGCAGGGGGATGGGGAGGGGACGAGTACCCGCACTTCCGAAGACTTGGCACTCTGGAGCCTCGGGCCTCGAACCTCTCGGCCCCTTCCCTTGGACATGTCTTTTTGGCCCAACCATCCTGTGTGAGTTGGGCCCACCTCCTCACCTCCTCCCCCTCCTCCCCCTCCTCCTCCTCCTCCTCCTCCTCCTCCTCCTCACCTTTTTCCCAATGCTCCGGGCCCCACCTCCTCACCTTCTCCCCCTCCTCCTTCCTCTGCTCTTCGCGTACCCAATTCGGCATGCCGATCGCACGTTTTCGTGGCCATATAAGGATGACAACCTACGGTCTCAATCGGCCCGGCCGTATGGCGTACTCGCCTCCAACTCGGCACACCGCTCGCACATTTTCGTGGCCCCACAGGAAACTTAGCCTGTACGGTCTCGGTGGGTGCGACCGCATGACGTACCCGCCCCATTTTGGCACACCGCTCACATTTTCGCGGCCCCTATGGGGAGATCCGCCTACGGTCTCGATGCCAGCCTGGCGGGGACGGTATGATTGCATATGCAACATGAACGTTGGTGCAGAAACATATGTACTTTGCAGTGTCCCAGGGGGTATCGACAAGTCTGGGTTATTGGTGGTGGAGTGTATCATTCTTTTGAATGGAAAATGCCATTGGTGCAGGCTACGTTGTGTATTCCATGCGGTGCAAGATGTGAAGTGCAGGCCACGTTGTTTATTCCACTGCGGGGCAGTGTGTGAGGTGCAGGTTGCGTGGTACGTGATGGAAGCAACGTGGTGAATTCTGGGTGGTGCAATCGGCAGCCTTTGTGGTGCAGGCTATGCTGTGCAGATTACTGGGCAGGAGATACCAGAATCGAATCGATAAGTCGGATCGGCGATCGAGATGGATCGGATCGGCGGAAATCGGCAGCCGAGTCGGGAAAAGTCGAATCGGCGGAAATCGGGAGGCTAGTATGCCTCCAATGAGAAGTCGGAACCCAAATCGGAATCCCAAGTCGAATCGAGTCGGAATCGGAAGCCATCGAAATCGAATCGAATCGAATCGGAGGAATCGAAACGAGCCCTGACTGGGTGCAGCTTACGCGGCCCAGCTCACGCTGGGCAGCCAGAAGCGCCGACAAGCCCACGGGGCGCCCACGAAGCACCCACGGGCGCCTGCCAGCCGGCATCCCCGAGAGCCCCGCCAGCGCGCATAGGGCGCCCACAGGCGCCCGCGGGGCACCCGCCGACGCCGACTGGGCAAGCACCAATCGAACCCAGTCGGCGAGGTGGGCGCCCACGAGGCGCCCACCTCGCTGTCTGGGAGGAGGAGGATGAGGAGGAGGAGGAGGAGGAGGAGAAGGAGGAGGAGGAGGAGGAGGAGGAGAAGGAGGAGCAGGAGGAACAGGAGGAGGAACAGGACGAGGAAGGGCGAAAACCCGGGGAGAGCCCACCGAACCACTCAACAGCCAGATAAACAAGTCCTTCGTGCAAGAGCTGCTGGGGAAGAGCTGCACGTTCCTGCCAGTCTGGGGTGGCCCAGGACATCTCGACCCCCTGCCTGGGACATTGCCGTCGCTCGGACGTCCTTCCCCCGTGCACTTATCGATTTCGTGCGTTTTTATCTTTTCGTAAGATGAGCCAGTATGCTCCTCGATGGCCACGCTGCGAAAACATGCACACGTTCGAGCGATGCCAAGGGAACTCGTTTCTCGTCCTGCGCTGTTTTCTGACCGCCCCAAGGGCCCGGCAGTGGCCCCTGGATGCAAAAGACGTGCGGAGAAGCCAGAAGCGGCTTCATAGTTTCAAGACTCTGGAGGTCTGGATAAGTGGAGCCGCGGGAGGAGGAGGAGGAGGAGGAGGAGGAGGAGGAGGAGGAGGAGGAGGAGGAGGAGGAAGAGGAGGGGGAGGAGCAGGGGTAATAGCAGGAGAGGGAGGGGGAGGAGGAGAGGGGGAAGAAGGGGGGAGGGGGAGGGGGAGAGGTAGGAAATGAGGAGGAGGAGGAGGAGGAGGAGGAGGAGGAGGAGGAGGAGGAGGAGGCGGAGGCGGAGGGGGAGGAGGAGGAGGAGGAGGAAGAGGTGGTGGAGGAGGAGGAGGAGGAGGGGGAGGAGGAGGGCGGTCTAGCCAAAGAAGGCAGGCCTGTACCTTCAACCCCTTCAGCTTCTCCGCCTCGGCTCGGCCGCGGAGGGGGGGGGCATCGGGTGCGGCACCTCCTCCGCAGGAGGGGCGCTCTGCTTCTCGACTTCGTCGCCGTCTTCGTCCTTCCTCCTCCTCGTCCTCCTCCTCCTCCTCCTCCTCGTCGACGTCCTCGTCCTCCCCGTCCTCGTCCTCGTCCTCGTCGTCGTTCTCGTCGTCCTCGTCGTCGGCGTCGTCCTCGTCCCCGTCCTCGTCGTCGTCCTCGTCGCTCTCCTCCCCGTCCTCCTCCTCATCCTCGTCCTCGTCGTCGTCGTCGTCGTCCTCTTCCCGTCTTTCTCGTAGGAGGGGTGGTGGGAGGATGGGCGTGGAGGGTCGGGTCTGGCAGTCCTCAAGAGCTCCGCGGCGAGGAGGCTGCGGGTGGTGGTGAAGCAATCTTGCGTTCCAGCCCTTGGGGACGAAAGAATGCCGGGCGACGGCGACGGCGGCGACGACGACGCCTTCTCCGCCGCGGGCCGGGCGACGCCGCGCACAGCGCAGGCGGAGGGCTGCGCCGAGGGCCCGGCTCCGAGCACCGCGAACCCGCGACTGTGGACGTTCGGGCGGGTGGCCACTGGGGGGGGACCTTACTAAAGAGGAAAAAGAACTGTGCACATACACCGATTCTGGACAGGCCCATCCTGAGCCCAGGAGCGGTGCATGCGCCCTCCTACCTTGGCCAGGAAGGCATATGCACCGATCCTGGGTCAAGGATGGGCCTTGCCAGGATCGGTGCATGTACATAGTTCTCTTCGCCCGATGAATAGGGGGGTGAAGAGAAAGGCTCCGAGAGGGCCCTCGATGGGCGGCGACGGCGGCGACGGGCGGCACCGCCCGCAGAAGCCGCCACTCGCCCCGAGCGGTGGCGACGGCGACGGCGACGGCGACGGTGGCGACGGGCGGCACCGCCCGCAAGCGCCGCCATTCGCCCCGAGATGGTTCAGCCAAGTGGGAGCCCCGAAGTGCAAGCACTGTTTGGGGAATGATCGTAGTGTTTGCCTGAGTGGGCTCCAAGCAGCAGGCTCTGGCAGTCCATGCGGTGCCAGCTGTGTAGTGCAATGTGTATGCGGTGCAACCCATGTAATGCAATCTATGCCGTGCAATCTCTGCGGTCCAGTCTGTGTGATTCAATATGCGCGGCGCAACCTATGTAGCGCAACATATGTGGTGTGATCTGCGTGGTGCAATTCACTTTGGCTGTCTTGAAGCTGTCCTCTCCACTGCTCGTGCGAACATCCCACCCTCCCACCCGCAACTTGGTCGCAAGACCTCTTAAGACCGTGACGGTAGGTACCAAATGGCACTTGGCAACGACACCGACGCCAACGACGACAGCGACAACGACGACGACGGCGCCGCCGACACCGACTACGGCGACGCCGACGACGTCTCCAACGACTTCGACGACGACCACGACACCGACGACGACGACGACGACACCGACGCCGACGACGCCGACGCCGACGACGACGACGACGATGACAACGCCGACGCCGACGACGACTACGACGCCGACGACGACGACGACGACACCGACGACGACGACGAAGACGACGACGACGACGTCGCCAACGAAGACGACGACGAGGGAGGAAGGAGGACGACGACGGCGACAACGACGACAACAAGGGAGGAGGGAGGACGGCGACGACGCGAACGACGAAGAAGGAGGGAGGACGGCGACGCCGACGACGACAACGACGAGGGAGGAGGGAAGACGACGACGACGACGAAGACGACGACGACGAACGAAGACGACGACGGCGACAACGACGACAACGAGGGAGGAGGGAGGACGGCGACGACGCGAACGACGAAGAAGGAGGGAGGACGGCGACGCCGACGACGACACCGACGAGGGAGGAGGGAAGACGACGACGACGACGACCACGGCGACGAAATAGGAGGGACGACGACAAGACGCCGACGACGGAGGACGACGACGACGAGGGAGGAGGAAGGACGACCACGGCGACAACGACGACGAAAACGAAGACGACGCCAAAAAGGACGACGACGACGAGGAAACAGAGGACGACGACGGCGACGACGACGACGAGGGATCTGGGAGGATGGCGACGACGACGACGCAAGAGCGCGCGCGCACGCTTTTGTTGAAGATCCATGTTGCGAAACCTGTATTTTTGTATGTTTTTTGGGCAGCCGATTTTGAAATCCTTCTGAAACTGCAGGTTTTTGAAGGATTTCGGCATGCGCACGCGACGACGCGAGCGCGTGCACTTCGTCACATGTTTTGCAAAAGGATTCTCGCGACGGCACGCGCGCAAGGGCATCCGAAAGATTTCGACATGCGCGCGCGCGAAGCCCGTTTGGGAGTATTTTTTCGAACATCTTGAAACACCTACGGTTTTCCTAAGATTTCGCATGAGCGCGCGTATTTTTGTGGAACATCCGTGTTGCGAAACCATGTTTTTTGTATGTTTTTGGGGGAACTCGATTTTGACATCCTTCCGGAACCGAAGGTATTTTTTTGTAGGATTTCGGCATGCGCGCGCGACGACGCGCGCGTGTGAACTTCGTCCTAGTTTGTGGCAAGGGATTATAACCCTAGGGTGGGGAGGGTGGTAGGACCTATTATCTTAAAAAAATCTGGACGATGCAATCTAGGCGGTGCAACCTATGCAATGCAGTCTATGCGGTGCGATTTACGCGATGCAGCCATGTAGTGCAATCGATGCGGTGCTATTGATTTTAACAAACGAATTGACACATCCCATGCTGTTGCAAACATCCCACCCACCCACCCGCAACTTGGTTTGCAAAACCCATGCGGTGGCGATTGCGAGATCACCTTTTTCGCACATTCGCCTTTTTGTGCGTTCACAACGCCCAAGACAGCTCAAGAAGCCTCCTGGATCGCCCCAAGGAGACGGCCCAAAAGGCCCCCAAGAGGGCTCTCAGACAACCCAACAGGCCCCAAGACCGCCCAAGAAGCCCCCAAGACGGCCCAGGGGGACTCCAGGACAGCCCCAAGAGGGGGGGTCCAGAGGCCCGGACGGACATTTCGAGCCTTCGGCTCCAAACCGCTGCCGGGTTGCCCCAAGAAGCCCCCAACAGGCTCCTAGGGAGCTCCTCGAGGTCCGCAACAAATCCACAAAAGCCCCCCAGGAGGCCCCCAAGAGGTTCAAACGCCTCCCACCAGACCCGGTCTGCCATCCGCGTTCGGCGTGCGCGCGCGACGACGCGCGCGCGTGCACTTCAACCCGTTTTTTGCAAGGGACTCTTGAACACTCGTGATTTTGAATGAACGAATGCGCGCGCAATTTTTTTTGCAGATGATGACAGGGGGGCCGATACCGGCCTGGCTGGGATGGTATGAACTCATATTTAGGATGGACGATGGGGCAGAATCAGATGTAACTTGCAATGCGAAGAGGGGTGCCGATAATCCCGGAGGAGGGGGGGTAGAGTCCTTACTCGTGTTTTTTTTTAAAGAGAATCTATGCGACGGCGACGGCGGCGCTGGGCGGCACCGCCCGCAAAAGCTGCCACTCGCCCCGAGCGGCGGCGACGTCGACGGCGGCGACGGCGGCGACGGGCGGCACCGCCCGCAAAAGCCGCCATTCACCTCGAGATGGTTACGCCAAGTAAGAACCCCGAAGTGCAAGCACTGTTTGGGGAAGCGGATTCGTTGTAAAGGGCACGTTCGCCAGGTCGAACGATTCAGCGGGCCACGCCCACCCCCACCTTCCCCCCATGACATGATATTTACGTGTGGCGCATCTGGGTCTTTGGCTTGGAACGCGTTCCCACGTGAGAACGGAAAGCGCTCGCGCGAGGTCCCGCTTCCGACTACTTGACGAATGAAGAGCTCCGTGGGTCGCACTCACAGCCGGGACCAGGACTTCAGGAATCCTCGCGCGGCGCTGCGGTGGGAACGCAGTTTCGCCCTGGCGGCCAAACGTCCGATGAGCGGCTTTTGGACAAAGACATTCTTTCACCCGCTCTCGCGCAGCCCCGCTGCCGCGCGCCCCCCCCAAACTTGACGAGTGACACGACTGTGTCGCACCGTGGCGGGACGGGCACTTTCAGGCGCCATCTGCGCGGCGTCGCAGCGCGAGCGACGTTTTTGCCCGCCCGCGCGTCCGCGAACTGGCGCACGAAAGTTGGCGCCGCGCCCGGGCGCCAGGAAAAACCAGCGCGGCGCGGGGGCGATGACGACAGCTCACCCTGTCGTGCGGGGGGTGCGCTGCGCCCTGCCCCCGCCGCGCATTTTGCAACGTCGGCGCCGCACCGCCCATGTCGAGAACAATCGCAGCTTGTCGTTCAACATAGAGTGGCCCTCTGGCCGACGTAGGAATTGGAGCAGGAATCTTGACTGGTATGAGGGGCAGCGACACGGGGGGGCCTGGCGTAGGGGGGGCACATCGACCTGGAAACGGCGATACGTCGCCGCTGGAGCAGCGATCGGCCCCCGATAACGCATCCGCACCTTCCTGGGCCGGTGGGGGCCATCGGGCCCCTATCAGCGACCAGCGGGTGACTGGGCACCCGTGCGTCCTCCCCCGTGCCTGGCCCCCCTCCATCGCTGCCCCTCACGGGGAGGCGCAGAACAGGGGCGACGGCACCTTGCCGTCTCTCGGGCCTCCGCTCCCCGTGCGCTCCTCGATGCCCTTCTTCTTTCGGGGGGGGGAGGTCCTTTCGCGAGAGGATCCGGGCTGCTCCTCGCCGAGGGGCAGCACCCGGCGAGAGGAGCGAGAGGGGGCCCAGGGACGACCGACGACGGCGGGACGACGGCGCCAAGGGCAGACGGCGACGGCTCGGGCACGGCGGTGGCGGCGGGCCGCAGCAGGGCGGCGAGGGGCCCGCATCGAGGATGCTCCTCGATGGTCCTCGCCGAGCAGCGAGGCACGCGGCCGAACGCTGCCAAGCGGGGGGGGGGGCAGGAACGATCAGCACATGAGCAGCGTTTCGCCGGTCCCTGTCCTTTCTGGCGTGGCCCTGGCCCCACTGGCCGGCTCACCCAACCCGGGTGGGGACCCACGTGCCTGCTCCTTCGGGCTTCGCGCAGCCGATGCCCGCCTTGGAGGGCGAACTGGTGGGACTGAGCTACGATGGCTTCGAGGGGATCAGAAGATGAAAAAACGCCATAAACAGAAACTTTTGGCGCTCCGCTCGGACTTCTTGGATCTGCGCTGGGCCTCCCCAGGGGCGGCGCCAGAGGCGCCGCCGAGGGGGCCCAGCGCGGATCCAAGAGATCCGCGCGGAGCGCTGACAGCTTATGTGTTTGTTGCGTTTTTCTTCTTCGAGGGATGGGGAAATCCGCGCGGAGCGCCAAAAGTTTAATGTTCATGGCGTTTTTCCTCCTTCGAGGGATGGGGATCGCACAGACGATGCCGCACATCAGAGCAGACAACATCGGATCGGCGCGCCGGCGCGGAGCTGCATCGGCGGCGCGCCTGCGGGGGAAGGTGAGAAGGGGTCCTGGGCGCCGCCGAACCCCGCTCGCTCCGAGCGGGGGGGGGGAAGGGCGAGCTCGGCGCCGCGGGGGCCACGAAAAGGGCTGGAGGTCTCAGACGCCCCCCTCCTCCTCCTCCTCCTCCTCCTCCTCCTCCTCCTCCTCCTCCTCCTTCTCATCCTCATCGTTATACCCCCTTATGCCGATGTCCTTGTCCTTGTCCTTGTCCTCATCCTCCCCCGCAAGCGGTCCTTCTCAGAAGGCTCTCGGAAACCCTCCGGCCTTCGGAGCAGCTTCCTTTAAAATAGACGAGCGCGTTCCACCACTTGCAAAAAGTAACCACTCGCAAATGGCCTGGATTCGCCGCCGGGAATCTACGATAAATCAGATCGAAACGGACATGCGTTTTGGGGACGTTTGCGAGTAGGCACTTTGCAAGTCGTGGAACGCGCTCGTCGATTTCAGCCCTCCCCGAAGACGCGGGAGACTTCTCGGAAGGCCGTGGGGGGAGGAGTCCCGCCGCCTTCTGAGAAGGCCTTCTCCTTCTCACTCCCCCCCTTCGCTCGCCGCCGACCCTGACGCTGCCCCCCTGGTCCCTGCTTCCGGGCCACACCTCGGCTCTCTGGCGGCCGGTCGGGACGATCCAGGCACCCCTGGAGCGCCCCCGGCGAGGCGCAGCTGCTCCGGTGCCTCCCACAGCGGGAACACCGCCGGGGGACCCACGAGATCGGCACCGCTTCCCGTCTGCGCGATGTGCCCGTCGCCGGCGCGCTGCTCGAGTGCGTCCCGAGGCTGGGAAAAGCACCGAGGGCCCAGGAGATCGGCACGGTTTCTCGGCTGAGCGATGTGCCTGTCGCCGGCACGATGGGCGCTCGAGTCGAAGGGCCGCCGGGATCATGTTCTAAGAACATGGTTTTTGTTCAAAGAGCATGGTTGGATTCTAAGAACCGTCCGTGGTAGGGCTATGGGAATGCCGGGACGGTCGGTCCCTGCTCGGCTTTCGGGCGGGTGACAATTGGGGGGTGGCCCAGATGGGGGGTCAAGAGCAAGGCCCGAAAGGGGTCCTAACGTTAGGTCGGGCATGTCCTCCTGCAGGCGGAGTTTGTATGACAACTAACAGCTAGTCAAACAATGTGCAAAAATGGAATCTGTGGAGGCGGCAGAGAAGGAGGAGGCGGCGGAGGAGGGTTTCACCCCTGGAAGGTGCTGACTTCCGGGTGGACTTCATATGTTTCGCTTATGTCGTGTTGCTCGTGAAGGGCCTCGGCATGTACAACGTTTTGTTTGTCGAGACATCGCCCCCCAGACTATTTGTTGACTAGTTTTGAACATTCCTCCTGCAGAGGGACACGCCCGCCTTAACCCTAAAGGGCCCCCGTAAGGTGCTCGAGTCGAAAGGCCGGGGGGGCGAGCCGAGCCCGCGGCCAGCGCCCGGGTGGTCTGCACGGCCTCGCCGCCGGCGGCGAGCACGCGCCAGCCGGCCTGCACGCCGAGTCTGGCGGCCTGGGGGGGCGGGCGGCGTACGTTTCGGCGGGCGGATGAGGCGGAGGAGGGGGAGGGGGAGGGGGACGAGGAGGAGGAGGAGGAGGAGGAGGAGGAGGAGGAGGAGGAGGAGGAGGAGGCGGATAAGAGGAGGAGGAGAGGAGGATCGGAGGAGGAGGAGAGGAGGATCGGAGGAGGAGGAATAGGAGGAGGAGGAGGAGGAGGAGGAGGAAGGCTGGTCGCGGTCCTCGAGTGGCTCAATCCTCTGCCGGTCGCGGACCTCGGTCGGTCGGTCGGTCTCGGACCTCGAGTCGCTCACTCCTCTGCTGGTCGGGCCCCGGTCGCGAACCTCGATCCGTCTGTCGCGGACCTCGAATGGGGAACGAGCGAACGAACGAAGCTGCCGTCGCCGGGGATAGCCGGCGCCCCTGCAAAGGAGGCAGGCGCGCCTGTAGCGCGCTGGCCCTGTAAGAGGACCAGGAGCATGCTGCAACATAGGCACGATGATTCAGTTCACGTGCACGTGCGGAGGGGGAGGGAGAGGGACATCCTGGAGGCCTCGCGCGGCACGCAACAGATGTATCATCCAGTGCACACGCCCGCCCCGTCAGATATGTGACCACATTCGAACGGCGATGTTCCGACCAACGCAATTCCGACGAATCCCACGTGGGAATCCGACGCAAATTGGGAGAGGAACATCCTGGAGGCCTCGCGCGGCAACCTGAGACCCAATTTACGTCGGATTCTCACGTGGGATTCGTCGGAATTGCGTTGGTCGGAACATCGCCGTTCGAATGACGGGGCGGGCGTGTGTATAAGATAATTCATCTGTTGCGCGCCGCGGGAAGCCTCCAGGACTTTCCCAAGGGGAACAGCAGACGGACTATCTTAGCGACGACGGCGATGTGGATGATGATGATGACGACGATGAGGATGGTGGTGATGGTGATACTGCGGCTGCTGATGTGGCTGACTGTGGTGGTGATTCGGATGAGGGAGGTGGGGAGAATGACGACGATGAGGATGGTGGTGATGGTGATACTGCGGCTGCTGATGTGGCTGACTGTGGTGGTGATTCGGATGAGGGAGGTGGGGAGAAGGAGGAGGAGGAGGAGGAGGAGGAGGAGGAGGATGATAATTAACTGGGATGAGGGTGAGGAGGAGGAGGAAGAGGAAGATGGGAGAGGACGAGGAATAGGCGGATGCTGCTGCTGCTGATGGTGATGAGGATACTGCTGATGCTGCTGCTGATGCTGCTGATGAGGATGAGGATGGTGATGCTGATGATGCTGATGATGCTGATGACGATACTGATGCTGCTGCTGATGATGCTGATGATGATGTTGATAATGATGCTGATGACGATCATGATGCTGCTGATGATGATGCTGGGACTGTTGATGATTATACTGTTGTTGATGGTGACGACGATGCTGTCGCTGCTGCTGCTGCTGATGCTGCTGCTGCTGATGATGGTGCTGATCATGACGAGAAGGAGGATGAGGAGGAAGAGGAGGAGGAGAAGGAGGAGGAGGAGCAGGAGGAGGAGGAGGAGGGTGCCCAGAGGAGGACGAAGAGGAGGATGATGATGATGAGGAACTCATTGTGTGTATGGGGGCATGCGTAGGGTAGCTGGGAGGATGTGGCAGGAGGAGGGAGATGATGCCAAGGAATAAGAGCATGATGGAGATGTTCATGATGCTGGTGGTGGTGGCGTCGGTGGTGTCGATGATGATGCCGATGATGATGCTGCTGCTGATGCTGGTGATGAGGATTAACATGTGGGAGCGGGGAGGGGGTGGGATGACGCAGGGAAGGAGGGATGCTGGAAAAGGAAGCGAGGATGGACGAGAGAGTGTGGGAGAAGAGGGCCAGATACTACGATGATCATACCTACATGCTGCTGCTGATGGTGGCGGTAAGGCTGCTGCTGCTGCTGGTGCGGATGGTGATGGTGATGGTGGTGATGATGCTAATGATGGTGGTCATGGTGATGAGACGGAAGGAGAAGAGGAGGAGGAGGAGGAGGAGGAGGAGGAGGAGGGGGATGAGGAGGGGGAAAAGGAGGGAGGAGGAGGAGGCGGCGGAGGAGCGACGGTAGCAGAGGGCGCGAGTCTCCCGACGGGCGGTGGACTAGAGGAAGAGCATGGCGCGGGCTGCATTGAGCGACGCTGCCAAAATGTTAGGCGAGGATTCCCAAGCCAATTTTCGTTTGCTATATATACGGAACACCAACACTACGCGCTGGACGGTCCGCAGCGAAAGTTAGTCGGAAGGGTCAGGCACGTAAGCGGCAGCAGGGCCGAACCCCCAGGTCGAGAGTGTGGATTCGAGCAGAAGGGGGCTCAGGAGACCGAACAACATGAAGCAGAGTGGGACAGGAGAGGTAGCATGCGTGCAGTAGTGGTCCAACCGCACGCGAGATTGATCAATGCCCAACGCCTGCGTGGACGAACCTCCCCGAGAACGGTCTTCAACAAACTCCAACGTGCGGAAAGCTCGGCAAGCGAGCCCAACTGATCCGAACAAGCCCAAGCATCAATGCGTTTTCGGAGACTGACTTCAAACAGCGACGTGAAATTAGCACGGCGTAGCACCGCGGCGATCTCACCTTGCACCTTGGGGCGGCGCGGCACGGCAGCAGCCTGTTGCTGCCCCCGGCGAGGGGCAGACGCAGCCGAGGCAATCGAGGCCGCAGCGAACAGCGGCAGAACCACAGCACAACACCTGGTAGTGTTGCACCATGGCGGCGTCTTCCTCCCGGAGTGGCGGAGACCACCGGCCACGAGACCATCGGAAAGGAAGGTCCTGCAGCAGACCGTCCTCCCAGGCCCTGTCCCGCAAGCGAGTGTGGGCAGCCTGCCCCCGGCCGACAAGTGTGTGCATGGCCGAACGCACGGCAGCGGCAGTAGCCTGTATCTGAATCGAATGGGGGGTCGGTGACGGGCTCCACTCGGCAAGCGACGTAATGTCGACCCTGCGGAACGTGCTGGGGGGGAGCTAAAAACATTTATGGAACATATATAGCTAGCGGCGCACGATCCGCCGCTCCACGGGGAAGAACCGGCTAATATAGCTGAGGGTGGCAATTGTGGAAGTGTTGTATAAACGGACTGTGACATGACTCCCCCCTGGACAAGCGCGAGTTGGTTTCCGAGCAACCGCAATTCTGTCCAGGAGCAAGCCATTGGCAGGCTAATGAAGCCGAGGGGCCCCAGTAACGTCAAGATGGGGATCCTCCTCGATAAGATCTCACTGCGATGATGACTGCGTCGGCGCCTCGGGGCTCGGGCCTGCGCAAGGACGAACGCTATGTCGAAGTGCGGGGCAGCCATGGTCGTGCCGTTGTCAACTTCGGTCGAAGCCGAAGTCGGTGAAACTTGTACATTGGCTTGCAGTTCGCCGCTCGGGTGGTGCGATGCGCTCACAAGGACGGCCAGCACTATCGCACACGTGCCGAAGCACGGCGCTAACCCAGGAAGGAGCCTCGCACTCATGCCCGACGCGAGGCTACTGCCAGTGCCTGTGGGGTTGCGATGGGTCGAGGAACGTCGTGGCGTTCCTGTGAGCGATTCGTTCCTCTTCACGGTTACACCTTCTGCTGCTGCCCTCGCAATCGGACTGGGTGTCTGAGGCGAATCGCCAGTTGGCTTGAAGAGCAACCATAAACACAAGCTGTTCAAGTAACGGAGGGTGGTGCCGATGCGGAGAGGAAGGTAACTGTGCATGTGCGTCCACACTGCGCTCGCACGTTCCGTGGGTCGCGAACTGGGATCGCTCCCAGCTACGCTACCAACTAGAATTGCGGGGGTTGGAAATTGTACTGAAGAAGGCATGGAGGAAATCAAGTGTAGATTGCTGGGCTTGCACTCACCATACAAGTACAAGGTCTGCGACGACGCTCGGGGCAAACAGCGGCGACCTCTCATATTTGAGTGAAGAGGAGGAGGATGAGGAGGAGGAGGAGGAGGAGGAGGAGGACGAGGACGAGGAGGAGGAGGAGGAGGAGGAGGAGGGGGAGGAGGGGGAGGAGCAAGACGAACAACAATAAGCCCTTATGTTCCTCCGTCGTCGTCGTGGTCGTTGTCGGCATTCTGCTCCTCCTGTTTCTCCTCCTCCTCCCTTTTTTCGCTCCTCCCCACCCGCGTATCCGTTCTCCTCCCTCCGTGGAAAGCTCTCCGCCCGCAGACAGCACGGCTGAGCCTCACCCCGTGAGGCTCGGAGAAACCTCCGCCGACCGCCTCTGCACGCAACGATACGCTCTTGCGTGTTTCTGCGCAGGCTGGAAGCACGCACGCTCCTACATCCCAGACGGAGGCGATCGTGCGTTCCGCGAGCGAGTGCCTCCTCCTCCCCCACCCTCCCCCGTCCTCCATCATTCCTCATGTCTGTCCTCCTCGTCCTCGGCGTCGTCGTCGTCCTCCTCCTCCTCCTCCTCGTCCACCTCTTCCTCGTCCTCCTTCCCCCCCCTTCAACAGGACACGCCACCCTGTCAAAGCACGTGACGCCGCTCCCCATCGAAACTCGATCGGGCTTCCGGCGATCCAAAAAGCCGGCCTCCGCCGCTCCCCTCCTTCGCCCTGCCCGGGCGGGGGTGGGAAGCGCAGCAGACCGGGGCCGCGGCCGCCTCAGAGTGCTCGGGCCGGGCAGTGCGGGAGCCGCTGCGCCCGCACAGCAGAGGGCCGTTTTTTTCACTCGTTGCTTTGCAGATCGGCGCGGGCCCTCGGCCCCCCCCCCCCCCCCACTCTCCACCCCCGTGGAGTGCCTCGCTGATCTTGGCTGTTTTGTTGACGCCTGTCTCGAGCGGGGTGCAGCCTTCCCCAGAGGACGCACGGTCCCGCACAGTCGCACGGAGCAGAGGTCCGGAGCCAGACCCCCTCCCCCTTCCCCCCCCCTTCAACCCAATTGAAGGGGCCCCAGGAAACACAAATAAATACACACAAATAAAAAGATTCCCCATATTTTCGCATAATTTCTGGGTTTTTGTCTTCCCCCCCACTTCCCATATTTTCCCATATTTTCCTGGGAATCGAGAGTTAATTGTGTCTGTGTGTTTTTTCCCCTCCTGACCAATGTCGGAACGCCGATCCACAAGAACCCTTCCACAAGGAATCCGACCCTGAGACCCCCAGGACGTCCGCTGTGATTTCTTCGGTGTGGGGGCGCCGCGCGTTGCGCAGCAGAGCCATCGAAGCCCAGGAGACCCAGGGCACCCTGGGGGGCAAGCCGGGTGTTTCTCGGCAGGGGTCTCCACTGCAGACGTTCACCTCTCCCGCGGCCTCTCCGGGCCTGCCTCGCGAACGACAGAGAGGGCGCTGAGGCGACGTGGCCCCCCCTCTGCTCCTCCCCTTCTCGTCCCCGCTCCTCCCTCTGCCCTTCCCCCATTCCTGCCTCTCCTTCTCCTCGTGCCCCTCCTCCCACCTCCTTCTCTTCCCTCCCCCACTCCCATCCTCCTCCTCCTCCTCAAACTCGTATTCATGAGCTCGATTTGACTAAACCGTGTCCTCGGTTGCCGATCTTTCGGGTAATTATTGGCCGCACGATCCTGCTAACGACACTTCCCAAATATCGGGCCAAGACCCCAATATCCAACACATGCACGCGAGGACGGTAATGGGAACTCATGAGGATGGAGGGGAACCAGACGAGAACGAGGAGAAGGAAGACATGCGACAAGTAAGCGCACATGCGACTTTGATCTCTCTCCTGCCTCCCCCCAGCCCAGAGACATTGCCACGTACACAAGACTCGGGCTCACAACATGCCCATCATATGTTGTTCACGACCCCCACCCGAGGAGTCAGCCACGATGGGCATATGGTGCGGCGCGTCATTTCGTTGCGCCGAACGGCCGATCAAGATCAAGACTATCTTGAGATGGATGACCACACGGATGACACATGATCCGTCAACAATTCACCCCAAATGACGCAGCGCGGAAAATTTGTCGGCAACAGGCGGCATTGCTGCGCTCCATGCGCTGGCCGATGGATTCGGCGAAAACTCTGTAGCGGCGAATCATGCGCACTTCTGGCACCGCGCCGCGGCTCGCACTTTGTGCCAGCCCTACTACAACTCATCCTGCACTTCCACAGCAGATTTTGATTGTCCGCGAACCCCTGCTTGCCAGGAGTGTGAGATATTTGGCTATTCCCTTCCCCGTATCACCCTCCCCAAAGATCTGAACTCACATTACAAGGGGGTGGGGCCGACGGGGTGGGGGACGAGCTCGTCAACGCACCCCCTGGCCTCCGGAGCCTCGAGACGGCCCAAGGTAGCCCCACAACGGTCCAACATGGCTTCGAGACCGCCCCCGAGGCCCCAAACCTTCAGGAACTTTAGAAACTTTTCCCCGAACAGTGCTTGCACTTCAAGGTTCTTACTTCTATTCTAAGGAACTGGGCCGTGTGTTCGGTCTGGCGGTTAGGTGGCCGCCGTCGCCACCCCGTCGCCGCTTCGTCCGTCGCCGTCCGTCGTCTGGGCCGTGCCGTCGGTCTTGCGAGTATTTGGCCGCCGTCGCCGCCCCGTCATCGCCTCGTCGCCGCCCGTCGCCGCCTAAATTGCACAACGTAGATTCTTCCTAATAAGACAAAATTCGGACCTACCATCCCAGGAAATAATCGCTCCCTTATTCGTATTACAATTTACGTACGATTCGGCCCCATCGTCCATCCAGGATTTGAACTCAGACCATCCCAGGCAGGCCAGTATCGCTCCCTCCCCCCCGTCCTTTGCAGTAAACACTGTGCACACAGGGCCCCAAGACGGCCCAAGATGCCCCAAAGGCGGCCGAAGTGACTTCCAAAAGGGCCTCCAGAGGGGCTTCAGATTGAGAGCTCCACGGAGCTCGAGGAGCCCAACCAAAAACCAACAATTTTCAAAAATGCCTTGCAACGAATGGGCCGACATGCGCACGCGCGCGTCGTCGCGCGCGCATGCCGGAATCTTTCAAGAACAATCGGTTTCGCAAGGATTTCAAAACCGAGTGCCCCGACAACATATATAAAACATGCTTCCCCAAGAAGAACTTCCAAAAGAAGTTTGCGCTCGGGCTCTTGCGAAATCTGGAGAAAACCATAGGTTTTCCAACATTGTCATAGCATTATGTCAAGCATGCCTTTCGAGCGCGCGTGTCGGAATCGCTCGAACGCCCTTGGGCGCGTGCTGTCGCAAAATTCCCTGGCAAAAACACGTGGCGAAGTGAGCGCGCGCGTCGTCGCGCGCGCATGCGGAAACCCATCAACAACCTTAGGCTTCGCAGAGGATTATAATCGAGTGTCCCGATTTTATGGCAACAAAAACAGCAGGGTCTTGTAACATCACTGGTCAAACATGCCTGCGCTCGCGCTCATGCGAATTCTCAAAGAACATTCGGTTTTCAACATGTTCATTCAGTTCGGCCAAACAGGCTTCCAGCGCCGCATGCCGAACTCATTCGAACGCCCTTGCGCGCGTGCTGGGGGGAAGGGGGGGGCACGATCCGTGTCAAATAACGCTATGCGGGCCACCCTCGTGCGTCGGCCGCGCGCGCATGTCGAACTCCCCCCAAAACCTTCATTACCGACGCGAAAACGCCGTCATCGTCGTCGGCGTGATTCGCATCGGCGCCGTCACTGGCCTTGCCGTCGTCGTTGTCGTCGTCGTCACCAGCCTCGCTACCACCATCATCGTGCCTGCCGTTGTCGACGTTGCCATGAGGCCGCTCCCGCCCAATTGGCCGACTCGCGCTGAAATGCCCGCTGGGACGTGCCCAGCGATCAGCGCCACCGCGGCCGCGTCGTTCGCACCAAACCAGCTGGCCGCTTCGCGCGCGAGCATGCGCGGGCTAGCGCGGCCGCAGAGATGCACAAGCCAACGCCAAACACTCATCGCAATAACCGCCGCATGGGTTTTGCAAATAAGTTGCGGGTGGGCTGATGGTGTTTGCGAGGGCAGTGGAACCGACAACTTCAAGCTCGGCAAGGTGAACTGCACCACGCAGATTGCACCGCAAACGGATATTAGGAACGACCCCCCCCCTCCATACTTAACGATTCCCCTCCCTTGTCGTATTGCAATATACATGTGATTCTGCCCCATCGTCCATCCGAAATTACGACCTCGTACCATCCCAGGCAGGCCGGTATCGCCGCCCCCCAACCCTGTGCAATAAACGCTACGCGCGCATTCGTTTATCAAGAATAAAAAATCCAAGAATCGCTCTCAATAAAACGGGACGAAATGCACACGCGCGCGTCGTCGCGCGCGCATTCCAGAATCCTTCAAACAACCGTAAGTTCCGCAAGGGTTTCAACATAGAGTGTCCCGAGAACATACAAACACACGGTTTCGCAACAATAGCTTTCAGCAGCAACACTCGCGCGGGCTCCTGCATAGTTTTCCAACACTTTCACAATTTGCTACTACATGGGCCTCCCTCGCGCGCACGTCGGCATGCTGTACGAACCCCTTACAACAGAAAAAAAAACTGCACGCGCGCGCGCGTCGTCGCACGCGCATGCCGAAATCCTTCAAACACCGTCAGGGTTCGCAAGGAATTCAACATCGAATGCCCCGAACTTAAAGAAAACACGCAGTTTTGCAAAACCAATTTTCAAAAATGCCAGCGCTCGCGCTCCAGCGCTTTTTCTCCACATCCTCATTGGGAGTCTTGTTTTCTCTGGACACCCCGCGCAGGAACCCGCCCGCATCCTCATCATCGTCACCACCATAATTATCATCAGCATCATCATCAGCATCATCGCCCCCTCTCTTCGCCAGTCACACACACACTCACACTCATCATCATCACCACCACCACCATCATCATCATCATCATCATCATCATCATCATCATCATCATCATCATCATCATCAGCGTCTTCATCATCACTCAGTCCCACACTCATTCACTCACCCACTCATCATCATAATCATCATCAACATCATCATCGACATCACCCCCCAGACTCTCTCACACTCATACACAAACGCATTCACACAGTCACACAGTCATACATTCATCCTGAGATGATCTATGGCAGGAGTCTCGTTTGTGAGTGAACTGTGGGGCCCCAGGCGGGAACCCCCTCCCTATGGGTCACGCGCTTCATGTTGGCAATCGGAGTGGGTCACCCAAACCTTGTAGTAACTATCGTCACATTTGGGCCCCTCGCGCCTGAATTTTGAAGGGGTCTCAAGCGGGAGCCTCGTTGGTGAGGGAACCCCCTTCCTATGGAGCCCGCACTTCATGTTGGTAATCGGAACGGGCCACCGAAACCAAGTAACTGTCGTCGCTTTTGGGCCCCTCGCGCATGACTTTTTAAGGAGCCTCAAGCGGGAACATCATTTTTAAATGAATTCCGAGGAGATTTTAGGGGAGAGCCCCTCACTATGGAACCCGCACTTCATGTTTGTAATCCGACCGGGTCATCCATGCCCTGTAGCTGCCGTCGCTGTTGGGCCCCTTGCGCCTGAGTTTTGAAGGAAGAAGAAGAGATGGCAGAGCAGAGGAGGGCGAAAGGAGGATGTCCAGGGCTAAATGCAAGCTGAGCCGATTTGCGTGTGGGGTCCTACCATCGATACATAAATATCAACGAGTTTTTTTTAACCTGTTTATGGAATTCTGCCAACCGGGCCCCTCGCGCCGCACGTCGAAATCATTCGAACGCCCTCGTGGGCTCTGACCCGAAGCCAAGGACTGTGCGCCGAACCTCCACGCTGGAGGAGTTCGAGGGCCGAGTCAGCGGTCTATCGTCATTGCCGTCAGCCCAGCCTTGTGGGAGAGCAGCGAGCATCACCGATAAGATGGCACGCGCCATGCGGCTTTTTATTCTGCCTTTGCGTGCGGGGGTAGAGCCCGCATGCGCTGGCACGGCTTCCTCAGAAGCGTACTCTTCCAGACTCCCTGTGCTTGGGCTTGGGGTGTCTTCGGATCATGCTTGCGGTGGAGGAGGCCGGGGAAAAGATGAGCTCCAGCAGGCGGGACACATTGGACACACGATGCACGATCTCGAATCGGCAATCGCTGAACTGCTGCTTCGTGCCCGTGTGGCCATTGCCCATGGCTCTGGCTGACACCCCGGTGGCCGGATGCTCCAAGTCTCGCTGGCGGGTACGGGGAGGGGATGAGGATCAACATGAGGGATGAGTTGGAGGAGGATGGGGATGATGGGGGGCATGAGCAAGAACATGAGTGAGTATGAAGGGATGAAGAGGGGGGATACGAGGAGCAGGAAGAAGGAGGAGGATGACGACGATGATGGCGATGCTGATGCTGCTGGTGATGCTGGTGTTTCTGGTGATGATGGTGATGATGGTGATGGTGACGATGACGACGACGACGACGACGATGATGATGATGATGATGATGATGATGATGATGCTGCTGCTGCTGATGATGATGATGATGATTGTTACATGATGATGATGATGCTGATGATGCTGATGCTGATGATGATGACGATGAGGATGAGGTGGAGTCAGATGAGGAGGAGACGGACTGGGAAGACGAAGGAGCATGTCGATGAGTAAGCAAGTCCGGGTCGCGTACACATCGGGCGTGACAGCGACGAGCACCCGTGATCGGCAGCTGTCACGCCACAGCTCGGGCCGTCGAGCTGCTCATGACCACCTTCGTCGCAGCCTCGACGTGGCCCACGCTGACGTTGAACTTGCCATCCAGATGGCCAGGCAGAGACTGCACGCACTCCGTGCTGTCCATGTCCCAGAGCCGGATCGCGTCCTCAGCTTGTCCCTTGTCCTCCCCCCAACGCCTCTCCTCCCCTCGTCCTTCTTATTGTCCGAGCCCCTCCCTCCTCCTCTGCGTCCACCTCCACTTTCATCTCCTCCTCGCCATCCTCTTCCTCTTCCCTGGCTCCTCCTGTCCACTCCTTATCCTGTCCGCTCCTGCCACTCCTCCTTCTCCTCCTCCGCCTCCTCCTCCTAATGGCACCTGTGCCACTGGGTCCACTTCTCAGGTGAAAAGGCGGGTAGCCGTCCGTCTGTCATCCTGGGCTTGTCCCTGGATAAAAGATAACGGCAGTCGTAGCCCTTTCAGGTTTACGCCGCGGTGGAATGGGCTGGGCTCTGGAGTCGGTGGGCCATCTCTTCTTGGCCGATTGCTGCCCACGGGGACGATCTCGATACTTGGGGCTCGGTCACTCCTGCCGTGTGAGGTGAGAACAGCCCTGTATCGGGTGGTGGTGGCGGTGTGTGCGGCGCCTAGCACGCCGAGGTCCTGTTCGCCCCGGGCCAGTGGGCTGCAACTGCCCCAAACGGCTTGGAGGGTTAGATAACTCCGCTAAGTGGGCGGAGACCGCTCAGCCTGCCTCGCTACCACCCGCCCCTGAGCCACTTGAGGCATACGTGCCACATGTAGAAGCCAGGCCATGGCGGATCAACATAGCACACCTCGGCATCCACTTCCCAGCCCTCCCGACGCCGTGGCGCCCCCCCCCCCCCGCCGATGCCAGCAGCAGCGGCACTGCAGCAGATCTCCCTCTCGCGCCCCGTGCTGGCGGAACACCCTCTGCTCCTTTGGCCGTGGCTTAATGGGGGGGTCACACATGGGGGGGTCAGAAAAGGCCCCCTTTCGTGCCCCTTTCGGGCCCCTCGGGAGCCCCAGGGGGCTCCTTTACGTACCGTTTGGGTACCTTTTCGAACCACCCTCGCCACCCCCCCATTTATGACCCCCCCATTACGCAGCGCCCAACTCCTGCTCCCCTGGCGAGGGCCCCCAGAGGCAGAGAATCGCAAAGAGCCTTCCGTCGTGCTTTTTGTCACGACGCGAGGGGCTCTGGGTCCTCCTCATCTTCCTCCTCCTCCTCCTCCTCCTCCGCCTTTTCCTCCTCCTCCTCCTCCTCCTCATCCGCCTCTTCCCTCGCCGGGGCCCGGCGCGCCTCGCCGGGCCTCTGCCCCTCGCCGCAGGCCCGCGCTCTCGCCCTGCCCGCCCCCCTCGCCCGCGGCAGGCTCGCGTCGTGACGACCGCGGCGTTGGGTTTTTCTGCCTCCTCCTCCTCCTCCTCCTCCTCTCTTCCTCCTCCTCCTCCTCCTCCTCCTCCTCCTCCTCCTGCTCCTCCTCCTCCTCCTCCTCCTCCTGCTCTTCCTCCTCCTCCTCCTGCTCTTCCTCCTCCTCCTCCTCCTGCTCCTCCTCCGCCTCCTCCTCCTCCTCCTCCTCCTGCTCTTCCTCCTCCTCCTCCTCCTCCCCTCCTCCTCCTCCTCCTGCTCCTCCCTCCTCCTCCTCCTGCTCTTCCTCCTCCTCCTCCTCCTGCTCTTCCTCCTCCTCCTCCTCCTCCTGCTCCTCCTCCGCCTCCTCCTCCTCCTCCTCCTCCTCCTCCACCGCGTCAATCGTTCAACCCTGAGCGAGCTGCGGCTTTTCGACTGCCCGATCGTTCCATGCGGGCCGATTCCGGGCCACTGGCGGCGCTCAACCTTGAGCGCCCGCGGCGGGGTCGCCGCCGGCCGACGAGGCGCGAACCTACCCTACAGTGGAGGCCCGAGCGCAAGAAACCGAACCCTGGGACCCCAGGGCGTCCACTGATCTCTGATGTGGGAGCGTCGCGCTCTCCATCGCAGAACCATCGGAGCCCAAGAAACCCCGGGCACCCTGGAGGCAAGCAGGGCGTTTCTTGGCGTGGGTCGCCATTGTAGTTCAGCTGATGGTGCGGGTCACGAGCCAGCGAGTCATCTGGACGAGCCCGCCAAGCGCACCTCGGCGGCCAGCACAGCGGGGGACGCGAGAAGGGGCGGGCCTTCTCAGAATCCCCCGGCCTTCCGAAAAGTTTTTCAAGCCTTCACCGAAGACACGGAACACTTCTCAGAAGGGAGGGCTTCTGAGAAGTCCCGCCGCCTTCTCAGAAGGCCTTCTCCTTCTCACTCAGATGAACAACACGCGCAATAAACATACGCTTTTGGCGCTCTGCGCGGATTTCTTGGATCTGCGCTGGACCCCCCTCCCCGGCGCGCGGAGTGCGCCCAGGGGCGGCGCCGGAGGCGCCGCGAGGGGGGCGCAGCGCAGATGCAAGGACTCCGCGAGGAACGCCGAAAACTTATGCTTACGTATGGCTTTGTTTCCTCTTCGATCACTTCCCCCCCGAGGAGCGCCGAAAGCTTATGTTTGTGTCTAGCTCTCTTTCCTCTTCGATCCCTTCCCCCCCTCGCTCGCCGCCGAAATCGGCTGCCAGGGATCGGCTCCGCGGGCGCTCGCACGCCGGCGTGCCACGACGCGCCGCCGCCCCGGGAGACTCCAAGGCAGGGCTCGCGCTCGTGGCGAGGACGCCGAGCGGATGCGTGCCAGCGACCTCTCTGCCTGCGTGCCCAGACCCCCTCGGGTCAGGAAGAGATCATGTCGGAAGGTTTCTCCTTGTTTTCGGCTTCTGGGGGCCCTCACCGGGCCTCGGGACCGTGACAGAAACGACGCAGGATGAGGCACGACGGAAGGTTTTTCCTTATTTTCGGCTTCTGGGGGCCCGTACCGGGCCTCGGGACCGTGACAAAAACGACGCAGGATGAGAAACCGGTCCAGGGGAATGGGTCGAGATCTCTGGGGGTCGACGTCATCATTGGGTACCTCGCTGCGCGTCGTGCTGGCCCTTGCTCATAGCCCCGAATCAGCAGGGCTGTGGGCGGTCAGGGACAGCTGCAGATTCGCGCCTCGGGGGCCCAAACCGGACTCACCCCGGACCGCAGTTGTTCCAGGATAACTCGGGCGCCCAACCCTCCCGAATCATCAGGGCTGGGGGCGGTCCGGGATAGCTGCAGACTTCCGCCTCAGGGCCTAAACCGGACTTACCCCGGACAGCAGTTGTTCCGGGTAGCTCGGGCGTCCAACGTTACGCCGGCCGCATGGGCTGCCGCGCAAGGTATACCAACTAGCAGGACTCCGCCTCCTCAGACCTCTCGTGCCGCCGCCCAGCAGCAGCCTGCCACTGCTCGCGTGGAGCTCGAGCCCGCGGCTGGCTCTCCTTCGACGCCGATCCCGCTCCGATCGACCCGTCGCTGTGCTCTTTCTCGGCACGCGAGCTCCTGGCCGGTGCCACGGACGCTCGGCGGGCTCTCTCCACTGCGCGCGGCGCCGTCCTCTCCCCGAGTCTCCGCAGCGTGCCCGCTGCAGCCGCCACTCCTGGGATGGCAATGCCGCGCGGCCGCCACGCGTGCCAAGCTTCGCGGGGCTTCGTGTGCCGTGGACGGTGAACGTTTCCTTATTCGGCGTTTCGACACTGGGCGGAAAGGGGGGGGGCGGAAGGAGGGGGGGGGTCTGGCTCCAGACCTCTGCTTAGCGCGACTGTTTGCAACAGTGCGTCCTGGGGGGGGCAAGACTCCACCTGCTTGAAACAGGCGCCAACAAAAACAACCAAGATCTACGTACACCATGGCGGGGGGGGGCAGGGGAAGGGGGGCGAGGGCCCGCGCCGATCGGCAAAACAATGAATAAGACAACGACGAAATGTTGGGTCCAGCGCGCACCGCCCGACGAGCACAGCAGTCGGTCTCCTCGGCTCGCTCGTCGTGCCAGAACCGTGCCTTGCCTGCTGTCCTGCCCTAGCAGTGCCTTGTCGGTATCACGGCTCTCGGCGTCCTATGCCGTCTCTCCTCCTCCTCCTCCTCCTCCTCCTCCTCCTCCTCTTTCTCCTCCTCCTCCTCCTCCTCCTCTTTCTCCTCCTCCTCCTCCTCCTCCTTCCCTCCCTCCCTCCCTCCCTCCCTCCTTCCCTCCCTCCCTGTCGTGAGTCGCCCCCGTCTCTGTCAGTTCCTCTTGACTCGGGCCTCCCTCCTCGCTCGTCCTGGCCAGCCCCGGCCGCCTCAGCCGCTCTCGGTGCGCGCCCCCTGTGCCGCCGCGGCGCAGCGCAGGTCTTCCGGGCCTCCTCGCCGTGGGTCGCCCCCGCCCTCCCCCGCTGCTTCTGCGGCACTCCTCGGCCCCTGGCTCTCCCTTGGTGTGTGTGTGTGTGTGTGTCTGTGTGTGTGTGTGTGTGTGTCTGTGTGTGTGTGTGTGTGTGTGTGTGTCTGTGTGTCTGTGTGTGTGTGTCTGTGTGTGTGTGTTTGCAGGCGGCGCTCTCCGCACCGCTCTGCCCCAGGGCCGCTCCGCCCACGGAGTCTCTCGGCTCCCGTTTTTCAGAGCTCCGGCACGTGCGCTGGAACGGATGCGCTCCGCCCCGGCCCCTCTTCGCCTCTGCTGCCCCTCTTGGCCTGGCGCTGGCGCTGGCCCGTCGATCGTTCGAGCCTCCCTCGCCTTTCAGTGGCAGCACTCTTTTTCGGCAGCTCTGTTTCGCTACATGGTTGAAGGCAAGCGATTTGGATGAGATGTATCCGCCGCGCCGCAGCCTCTGTCTGTCTGCGAGCACTGTGATGGATCACAGCTTCATGCTCATGTCACGGTTCGACGACTCTTCCTCCCCAGCCCTCCCACACCTCCCTCCTCCTTCTTCTCCACCTCCTTCCCCTCCTCCCTCTCCTCAATGGGGGGGGGCGGGCGCTGGCCTGGGGGCAGGCTCCCTTACGTATGCTCCTCTCAACTACGGTGCTGGAATTAGCCCGTGTGTGAGAGGCCAGCGGCTGGCCACGTTCTGTCGGCCTGGGACGGCTCGGATGGCAGTGCATGGCCGCGTATGCTTGTATGCCTCATGGTCACCCGTTTGATCACAATCAGCGATGCTCCTCCTCCTCCTCCTCGCCCTCCCCTTCCCCTTCCACTTCCCCTCCCCCTCCCCCTCCCCCTTCCCTCCTCCTTCTTATTCTTCTTGTTCTTCTCCTCCTCCTCCGCCTCCTCCCTCTCCTCCTGCTGCTCCTCCCGTTCCTGCTTCTCCCCCTCCTTCCTCTCCTCCTCCTGCTCCTGCTGCTCTTCCTCCTCCTCCTCCTCCTCCTCCTCCTCCTCCTCCTTCTCTTCTTCCTTCTCCTGCTCCTCCTGCTCCTCCTGCTCCTCCTCCTCCTCCTCTTCCTCCTCCTCCTCCTCCCCATTACCCCCCCTGCCTACTTTTTCCCTCCTCCCCCCTCTCTTTTTTCAATCTTCCCTCCATCCCTCCCCTGTTTCGAGGGGCAGCGGGAGGGGGGACGTGCAAAGGGTGGCAGACATCGAGCTTAGCTCGGGATGCGTCGCAGATAGATCGGCGATGTGCCCCCCGATTGCGAATCCGCACTTTCCTGTCACCTGAGCTTATCCCTCCCCCTGACGCTGCCCCTCGTTCTCGGGTCATAACTCGGCTCTCCGGCGGCCGCTCGGGACGATCTGGACAACCCTGGAGCGCCCTCGGTGAGGCGCAGCTGCTGGAGAGCATCCCGAGGCAGGAACACCGCCGAGGACCGACGACACCGTACGACAGTCTCCCCATAAAGGCGCCCGGGAACCTCCCTCCCTGACGTTGCCACTCAACCTGACGCGTGTGTGTGTGTGTGTGTGTGTGTGTGTGTTGTGTTGTGTTGTGTTGTGTTGTGTTGTGTTGTGCTGTGCTGTGCTGTGCTGTGCTGTGCTGTGCTGTGTTGTGTTGTGTTGTGTTGTGTTGTGTTGTGTTGTTGGTCGTGTTGTGCTGTCCTGTGTCGTGGTGTGGTGCGTGTGCTATGGGCGTCTGTGTGCTGCAGGAAACCCGTGCATGCTGTCTTCCTCCCGTGCCCTGTGCAGGACTGGCCCTGTGTGGCCGTGCGGGATCTGCTCTGCTCTGCTCAGCCTGTCCTCCCCCCAGCGTGGCCCCTGCTGAGTCCCCCCTCGGCCTCCGATCCAGGTGGCGCGGGACAGGGGCAGGCAGCGGGTATGAGGAACAGCACGAGGAGGAGGCGGAGGGGGAGGGGGAGGAGGAGGAGGAGGAGGAGGAGGAGGAGGAGGAGGAGGAGGAGGAGGAGGAGGAGGAGAGGAGGAGTAGGAGGAGGAGGAGGTAGGAGAGGAGTAGGAGGAGGCGGAGGAGGATGAGGAGGAGAAGGCGGAGAAGGAGGAGGAGGAAGAGAGGAGGAGGAGGAGGAGGAGGAGGAGGAGGAGGAGGAGGAGAGGAGGAGGAGGAGGAGGGGGGGCGCGAAGGTCGGCCGCCCGGGCCCCGACCGCTGGAGGCTCTCTCCGGACCCGGGCGGCGCCTGGGGGGTGGGGGAGCCGCCCACGCTCCCGAGCCGGGCAGACGCCCTCGCCACCCTCGTTCCGCCCTCTCGTCCCCTGCTTCTTCGGGTCCTCCTCCTTCTCTGCCTCCTCCTTCCGCCTGCTCCTCCTCCTCCTCCGGGTCCTCCTCCTGCTCTGTCTCCTCCTTCCGCCAGCTCCTCCTCCTCCTCCTCCTCCTCCTCCTTCTCCTCCGCCTGCTCCTCCTCCTGCTCCTCCTCCTCATCCTCTGCTTGCCTCCTCTTGCCCTCCCCCATCCATCTCTGCTCCTGCCCGCTCCTCCTCGTACTTGCGTGCAGTCCGATCCTTCTCGTCCTGCCTCCACCTCCTCCATCTCCTCCTGCTCCTGCCCTCATCCCCCCTTTTCCTCTCGCCTCCCTCCTTACCCTTCTGCTTTCCCGCTTTCTCCTCCTCCGCCGCCTCCCTGGCATTCCTCCTCCCTTCCTCCTCCTCCTCCTCCTCCTCCTCCTCCTCCTCCTCCTCCTTATTATCATTTATTTCCCCTGCCTACTTCTTCCCTCCTCCTCCCCCCTTCGCCGTCGGAGTCCGACCCTCTCCCCATGCTCCTGCTCCTGTCCTCCTCCTCCTCCTCCTCCTCCTCCTCCTCCTCCCCATCCCTCTCTCCTGCTCCCTCCCCATCCCTCTCTCCTGCTCCTCCGCCTCCCTTTCCTCCGCCTGGCCTCTCATCGCCCCCTCCCTCCTTGGGGTCGACGGCGACGCCGACGGCGACGACGCCGAGGGCTCACCGAGCCCGGCGCCTTGCAGGCCGTCAGGAGCTGTCGCAGGGCCCAGTCGACGGACAGCGAGGTCACGGCCTCCCCGTGAGCGAAGGAGCGGAGGCAGGCCCCGGTGAGCGCGTCCCACAGCTTCACGCACCTGCCGCCGCCGACAGCAGTATCGGGGAACGAACATTGGCACAAACATGCAAAAACTCGGAGGTCCGCGCGGATCTCTCGGGTCCGTGCTGGACCCCCCTCCCTGGCGCGCGGAGCGCGCCAGGCGGTGCCGGAGGCGGAGCGCGCCACGGAGGGGGGTCCAGCGCCGATCCGAGAAATCAGCGCGGACCTCAGAGTTTTTATGTTTATGTCATTCTTCGTTCCCATACATTGGGAGGCAAGTGCTGGGAGGTCTTCGTCGGACGGAGTAGAGGGAGGCTTGCAGACCCCGTGGGGGCTGCCACGCCAGATCAGGCCGCGGACGTTAGCGGGACTGAGCCGGATGAAGCAGGATCTAGCCGTATGGCGCGGGACTGCACCGCACTTCGGACCATGGCAAAATCATGATTTTTAACCTCCCAGGAGCTGCATCCGAACGGCAGGATGAGGGTAAAGGGCGGTGCGCGGGGGGAGGAGGACGAGGCAGGCGAGGAGGGGGAAGCTGGGCCCCAGGGAGCGCGCGTCCCGCAGCCTGAGGCAACTGCCGCCGCCGACAGGATGAGGAGATGAGGCGACGAGCGGGGGGAGGAGGAACGCGGCAGGCGCGGACGGGGGAGGAGGCGATGGAGGGGACATGGGCAGTGAGGATGGATGGATGGATGGATGGATGGATGGGTGTATACTGCTGCTGATGGTAATATGGTGATGGCGATGGTGATGGTGATGGTGGCGGTGGTGGTGATAATGATGACGACGACGATGACGATGATGACGATGGCGATGACGATGATGATGATGGTGATGATGATGACAATGATGATGATGATGACGATGATGATGATGCTGCTGATGATGATGATGATGATGATGAGGATGAGGATGATGCCTACCATGCTGATGCTGTTGGTGATGCTGCTGCTGATGATGATGATGAGGATGAGGATGATGATGATGATGATGATGATGATGATGATGATGATGATGATGATGACGACGACGATGAGGCTGCCGCTGCCAAGAACGATGATGATGCTGATGCTGATGCTGCTTATGATGCTGATTCTGACGATGATGCTGATGATACTGATACTGACGATGCTGATGAGGATGATGCTGAGGATGCCGATGTTGATGTTGATGTCCATGATGATGCTGATGATGGTACTGATGATGCTGATTCTAATGATGATAATAATGACGACGACGAATATGGTGATGATGATGATGCTGATGTTGCTGCTGATGTTGATGATACTGCTGCTGCTGATGATGATGCTGATGACGACGCTGCTGCTGCTGCGGATGATGATGCTGATGATGCTGAGTATGATGATGCTGCTGCTGATGATGATGAGGTTGGGGATCATGATGATGATGATGATGATGATGATGATGATGATGATGATGATGGTGATGCTGATGATGATGATGATGATGCTGCTGCTGATGAGTATGATGATGTTGATGTTGTTGTTGATGATGATGATGATCCCGAATGTGGAGGGGGAGCAGGACGAATGAGGAGGATTATGGTGAGCAGGCAGTGGCAGAGACGCACCAGGACGAGATGGGGACGTGCTTGCCTTGCAGGGCAGATGCAGTGGATGAGGAGGACTGCGGAGAGGATGATTCAAGGAAGATGAGGGGGGGGAAGGAGGTATCCTCCTCCTTCTACTTCCTGCTGCTGCTCCTCCTCCTCCTCCTCCTTCTCCTCCTCCTCTTCCGACCTCCGCCGACGTTGTAAGCAATCCTAGACCGACCGCGCTGCGCCGCTCGCTCCAGGGCGCCTCCTGCAAACTGGGAGATCTCCTGCCACCGCCAGAGTGCACGAAGACGTTCTGCCACCATCCAGGTGATCGTTTTTTCCCAACCATCCTGTGGTGTTGGGTCCTCGTTTTGAAGAGACGGTGCCCCGAGTTCCCACCAGTTCCCACCTCCTCCTCCCTCCTCCCCCTCCTCCCTCCTCCCTCCTCCCCCTCCTTGCCTTTGCTCTCGGCACACCTCTCACACGCTTCGTAGCCCCATAGGGAGCTCCACCGAAGGTCCCAGTGGGGGGGGGGCGCATGCGTCCGCCACACCCAGCGCAGCGTTTCGTGGCCCCATAGGGAGCTCCACCGAAGGCCCCAGTGGTGGGGGGGGGCGCATGCGTCCGCCACACCCAGCACAGCGTTTCGTGGCCTATAGGGAGCTCCGCCGAAGGTCCCAGTGTGGGGGGGGCGCATGCGTCCGCCACACCCAGCACGGCGCTTCGTAGCCCCATAGGGAGCTCCACCGAAGGTCCAAGTGGGGGGGGGCGCATGCGTCCGCCACACCCAGCACAGCGTTTCGTGGCCCCATAGGGAGCTCCACCGAAGGTCCCAGTGTGGGGGGGGCGCATGCGTCCGCCTCACCCAGCACGGCGTTTCGTAGCCCCATAGGGAGCTCCACCGAAGGCCCCAATGGAGGGGGGCGCATGCGTCCGCCACACCCAGCACGGCGTTTGGTGGCCCCATAGGGAGCTCCACCGAAGGCCCCAGTGGTGGTGGGGGGGGGCCCATGCGTCCGCCACGCCCAGCACAGCGTTTCGTGGACCCAAAGGGAGCTCCACCGAATGCGTTGCTCACAAAGACGGTACTCACAACTGCATATGGTTGGGTCCTTCGCCAGGCGAATTTATCCAAAAGACCCAACGTCTTGACAAAAATCAAGACGGAGGTTTTTCGCCGTTTTCGGCCTCTAGGGGCCCTCAGCGGGCCCGGGACCGTGAAAAACGACTCAGGGCGAAAGACCGGTCCTGGGGAATGGGTCGAGCCTTCCGGAGACCGCGCATTGAAAAAATCACGACACCGGATCTCTGGGAAGGTGATCGCTTTTTGTTCGGCGCTTCGACCTTGGGGGGGAGGGGGGGGGCTGGCTCTGGACCTCTGCTCAGTGCGACTGTTTGGAACAGTGCGGCCGACGGGGGAGGCACCCCACCTGCTCGAGGCAGGCGCCAAAAGCAGCCGAGACCTATTCCACGGGGGGGGGTGCGAGGGCCGGCGCCGATCGGCAAAACACGGAATAACAAGTCACCCACCAGAAGGCAATCTGCACAGCACATCCGCCCCGGGTGTGCCCCGCGGAGGCACGGCACAGGGCATCGGCCTCCGCGTCTCGGCCCAGCTGCCGCCGCACGGCCGGGAGCGCCCTCGGGCCCGCTCGGGGCATCCGAGGGCCTCCCCGCGGAGGAGCGCAAGAGACGGCCAGCGAGGCTCTTCCGCTTCACTGCGGTCGGGAGCACTGCTGCGTGGCGCGTCGCCGCGGCGGCCCGGGCGGCAAGCCATGCCCTGCGAGCGGCTCGCGTGCCGCTCCGCTCCGCGGGGCGGGAGGCGGGGAGCCGTCCGGGACGCCGGCGCTGGGGGACCGGGGCGTGGACAGCGGGTGGCGCCGAGGCGTGGTGGGCCAGAGCTGGCGGAGCGACGCACCATCCAAAAGATTTCGACAGTATGCCATTCCACTTCGCGCGTCTTGCCCGGCGATGTCCGACGCGCTGCTCTCTTCGCGCCCTCGCGCCGCCGCCCCGGAGAGCGCGCGAGGCGCGATGGACCTTCGCGCCTCCGGGGGCGGCCGTGCAGCACGTCGTCCCAAGCTGTCCTCCGAGGGCGGAGGGGACTCTTCTGGCAGGCGCGCGGGCGAGGGCTCGAGATCGCCGAGGGCGCATCCGGGGGCGACCGAATTGCAGCACGTCGTCCCGAGCTGTCCTCCGAAGGCGGAGGGGAGACTCCTCCGGCAGGCGCGTGGGCGAGAGCTCGAGATCGCCGAGGGCGCATACAGGGAGGCACGGGGGAGGCGAGGTGGGAACGTGCCTGGGGCAGGAGAGGACGAGGGGTGCGGGGCCGCAGGGGGCGACAGCTCCGCGAGGGGGGGAGCGCGGCCTGCTCACCCACACCGCGCGCCCACTGACACACTCGGCTGCGCCGGGCCTGACGAGCCAGCGTCTGCGGGCCCGCGGCGGCCGTGCGGCCCTCGGCCTGCCGACTCCCTGGCTGTCACGCTCGACCACGGCTCGATCGGGCGCAGCCCCTCTGCGGACCACCGCGGCTCGACCCTTTTTATGTTATCATTATTATCAGTATAATAATAATAATAATAATTATTATTATTATTATTATTATTATTATTATTATTATTATAATAATAATAATAATAATAATTATTATTATTATTATTATTATTATTATTTATTATTATTATTATTATCTTTATCATTTTTAATATTATTATTATTATTACTACTACTATTATCATTATAATGATTATTATTATTATTATTATTATTATTATTATTATTATTATTATTATTATTATTTATTATTATTATTATTATTATTTTTTCTTCGTCGGCGGCGAGGCAGTGCTGGCTGCACCGCACCAGCGGAAGAGCTGGACGCGGGCGCCGAAGAGAGCGGATCGGCCAGCGTGCGAGAGGGGTAAGAGCGGGGAGGCAGGGCGGCCGCGGAAGGGGGGGGGGGGGAAGCCGAGGCCACTCGGGGGCGGACGGGTCGGCTCGTCCCAGGCATGCTCTGGCTGCCGCGCTTCCCTGCCAGCAGCGCCGAGTTGGTCCGCCCTGCCACACCGATCTGCACGGCGACCGGCTCCGTCGAGGCAGGTGTCAGGCGCGGCACACCCGATCGGCAACGTCGGCCTCAGTCTGTCTCCAAGCCACGGGCCTCTGAGAGAGGGCGTCCTTCCACCGCGGAACATGCTCACCAAACGAAGCTTTCCCATGCGGTGGTTGTGGCCAAAGTCGACGGTAGAGGCAGAGCTGATCGTCAGGATGCGCGATAAGGATGCAAGAGCAGTGGAAGGCCGCGCCGACACTTTTCGAGTCGGGCGCGGCCAACGCAAGCGGCCAAGGATGGGCCGAAGGGCCAGGACGCAAAGGGTACCCTTGGGGAAGGTTGCCCATTCTTACCATCAGTATCGACGGTGTGCACCCCATCCCATCCACGCCTCGACGCCCCAAAAGGACGCAGAGTGGCGAGCCTCGTGCTGACCCCGCCTCGTCGCGCCTGGTCCGTGAGCAGGCAGGGCCCAACGAGGAAGTCCGGGCTGGCCCGCCGACGACCGCGAGGACGAGGAACCGGAGCAGGACAGACTCAGGAGAGGAAGGAACTGTTTTTGGCTCGGTACGCGCGGCCCTCCAGGACTCTGCCACCACCTGGAAGATGCCCTGCTCGACATTTTTTTAGTGCTCCGTGGCATACTGGCCCAGGCGCTCAGCCGAGCAATGCAACTTCCAGGTTGTGGCAGAGTCCTGGAGGGACACGCGTGCCAAGCTGATAACAGTTCATTCCTCACCTGACGAGGAAGAACCCAGCGGTGTCTGTCGTGAGATGACGAAGCATGACGAGGCCGACAAAGGGTGATGAAGCGGAGTGAAGGAATGAATGCTCGTGAAGACCCCTGAAATTCGGCCAGGCAAGCAGCGCTGGCCCCGTGGCTCAACTCAGGACTCTGAGGACGTGCCCTCCGCAAGCGCCGAGGTTACTGCGCGGTCCTCCACCGCGCTCTGCACCAGGCAGCATAGGCCAGGCCCGCACTCCAGCGCGCACACCAGGGCCGCCCAGCGCGCGCCCGCGGGGTGGGCGGCTCGGGCCGCCCGGCGCGCCCAGGACGAGGCACGGACGCGGAGATGCACCATGCCGCCCAGCGCGCAGGTGGCCAGGCCCGCGCGCGGCGGGCTCGGAGAGGCGGGCTCGCGCGAGGCGGCGGCGGCGGGCCTCCCCCCCCCCCTCCCCTCCCCTCCCCTCCCCTCCCCTCCGCGCGGCGATCGAGCCTCCGCCGCCCGAGCCCTTCCGCTCTAAGACCTACCTACCCCCCCCCCCTGGGCGCCTGTCGTGCGAGCCGCTGACGGCCTGCCCGCACTGGCCGCACAGGGCCACCTCGGCGCTGCGGGGCGCCGCCGCCGGGCCGCAGGCCACGGGGCGGCTCCCGCTGCCGCCGCCGCCGCGGCCGCCGGCGTCGGCCTCCTCCTCCTCTTCCTCCGCCCCTCCTCCTCCTCCTCCTCCTCCTCCTCCTCCTCCTCCTCCGCCTCCCTCCTCCTCCTCCTCCTCCCCTCCTCCCTCCTCCTCCCCTCCTCCTCCTCCTCCTCTCCTCCTCCTCCTGCTCCTCCTCCTCCTCCTCCTCCTCCTCCTCCTCCTCCTCCTCCTCCTCCTCCCCCTCCCCCCAGGGGCCGTCTTCGGGCCCCGGGGCCATCCGAAATGGGTCACGGGTCCAGGGGAGGCGGCGGGGCAGACGGTGGGAGGGGGAGGGATGCATCCCCGAGGCCCTTGTTAGACCCCACGAGCCGTGCTCCCGCAGTCCATGGGCACCCTGGGAAGCACATTCTCGATGAGGCAAACCCATGCTCCCAGGGTCACGGACGGCACGATGCCAAGCGAATAAATAACAGCAGCATATCCACGTTCCGAAGGCTACGAGCCCTGGTAAACAACATAAATATGCGCCCCCTGGTAGTTATCAATCTGCCCGCGGTCTCAAATCTACGGCCCCTATTCATATGTTGTCGGCAAGCGCTCCAAAGGCCACGCCTCTTATAGCAGATTTAGAGGCCAGCGAGACTCGTAAACTATATTTCGGGCACAAAGGGCGTTTCTGCAGACGCCCGTGTGCGCAATAACAGACGCGGGGCTTGTTGGGCAACTCGCGGGGCCTTCTGCACCGTTGTCGGGCATTCCAAAATGTCTGAAAGCTCTCCCAAGGGCCGTTCGGGAAAGAAATTAATGGGAGGCGGGGGTATTGAACACTTGATGATGAGCGCGAGGTGAAGGTAAGGAGTGCGGAGGAGGATCAGGTGGATGGCGGTGAGGATGCGTACGAGTATGAGTACACGTGGAGACGTGGAAGAGAAGGGGAAGGATCAACGCACTAAGGAAGATGGCGATGAGGAGGACAAGCGGAGTCGGCAATGATGGGGGATAATAATGTGAAGTGAATAGCGAAGCGGATGATAGTGATGATTTTGATGGTGATGGTCCTGATGCTGATGGTGTTGATGATGAGGAGGAGCAGGAGCGAACGTCCCTTTGCGGACGCTTGTGTCCCAGACTACGCAGCGCGCCGCCCCGCGCCGCCCACGAGACAACGAGTCAACCTAAATGAGCGGCGGGCGGTTGCGACAACCGCGATGCTCTTGCTGTAAGTGGCGCGGGGCAGGAGGATGGAGTTGGAGATCTGGATGGAGCTTGGGATGCTGTTGCGCTGGAAGTTGTATGTGTTGAGAGCAACTGCCACTCTTGCCACCGCATGGTCGATGTTGCTCTCGCCGTCTCTGGTTTAGCCCGCCAGGCCCATGCGCGTCAGAGTGGACGAGACGGTGTCGCGAGGCTGGCGCGTGCGGATCCACAGCCGCGGCAGGTCAGGTAGTGCGAGATGTCGTCGGTGTTATTGAATGCTTTTCGGTCTTCGTGCAGCCGAAGAGGCATGTGTGCTTCGCGGGGCTGGTGTACATCCAGTAGCTGGTGGTCCACGCGCCCGTGAGGGTCTTGCGGGTGGGCCAGTTCCTGGACGGCGGCGTTTCCCGAGAGGGGTGGGACTTCAGGACGGCCCACTCGGCGGCGATCGAGGATGGCCATTCCAGGATGTAGAGCAGGTCCACGCGCTGTTCATCATCGGCTTCAAGTCCATCTGCATGCGGGCCGACGTCAGATGCGGGAGGCTCGTTCTTGATCCAGGGGGCGCGCGCGGAGGTCGGCAACTTCGGCGTCGCGTTGGCGAAGGGCGGCCGAGGACAAATGGGTCGCGTTGTGCACCAACCAAGAGGCGGCGCTTGCGCCTAAACTCGATGTCGTCCTACGCGCCGCAGATGTCTCGTGCGTCGTGGTTGCGTCGGCGTTCGGGGTGCGGCGTGTCTCCGAAGATCACGTCGAACTGCGGTCTGCGCAGGGGGGCGGAGACGCAGGAAACGCACCAAGCCATCCAATTCTGGTTGTCGATCATGCCGTCGGTGAGTGCGCCGGGCAGCTGAGCTGCGCGCACCCGAGCGCGCTCGTCCAGAAACTCGATGGACACTAGAGTGTGTTGGAGAACATCGTCAAGGTCTTCGCCTCGATCTTGCGCTGGGAGATGTCGCCATTGTTCGGGCTGCAAGTGAAGCCGACGCTCGGGAACCGGACCCTGAGGCGCCTGGAGATCGTCTTGTCGAAGTTGTCGAAGAACAGGGGCCGCCGGAGCTCTGAGAGATGTCTGCTGCAAAGATTTGGTTGCTTTGCCTTTGCCACTTCCTTGGCCCATGTGAACGGCGCCTCTTAGCGTCGGCTTGGCGATGCGCTGCCCCGAGTGAGTTTTCAGCGCGAAGGGTCGGTCCCTGCGCGCTTGGAGATCTTGAAGATGGAGCCCTTGCACTTCGGGTAGAACGGGCTGTTGATCGCGAGCTCGCAGAGCTGGGCGATCGAGAGCCTGTCGCCCCTGCGGTCGGCGCGCTAGTGTCTCGCCTCAATCAGGACAATGGGCAGCGCGTCCTCCGCGGCTGCTCGGCGTGGTTGCAGAGATGCCCTCCGCGTGGTAATCTTAGTTGTAGCTGCCCAACAGCACGTGGCTGAGAGTAATGTTTCAAGCCGCCCCGCGGCATGTCCACTCCAGACCAGCCCTTGCGCGAGAAGGTATAATTTTTGTGCAGCCCAACGGGGCCGCTCGGAACCCTGGCGATGGCGGGCGTTGTTGCCCAATGCGTGCGGGGCATGTGTTGGCGGCGACGCAGTGCGATCCCGCCATTTGGCGGAAGGCAATCTCCATTGCGTCGTTAGCGAAGCGCCTGGTCCGATGAAGGCGCCCAAGTATCGCGCGTAGCTCTGGACTCTGAAATCGTGCCACTGCAGGTGAATCGTGTCGAGGATGTGCTGATTCAGCCCGGTGAGCTGTGGCGTTGGCAACGACCAAGTGGGCGTGATGGTGCACTTCTTGGGCTGCTGCAGCAGAAGTCCCGCAAAGCACCGCGCCGTTTGAAGACGAGGGGGGAGCTTTTCTATGTCGCGCAGCGCCGCCGGGGCGATGCCCAGGTCGTCGACGCATGCGCTGATGAGTCCACGGCCGGGCCTGTCGAGCACGCTCTTGATGCCCTTGGCGATCGGGTCGGACATGAATGCCCACTGCGTGCCGCTGAGCGGGCGCCCGTGCGCAACGCCCGATGCCGCCGAGGGCAGGGGTCTGCGGGCGCCGTCCAGCTCGAGAAAGGCGATGGGCATGCGGCAGAAGCCCGGAGGGGAATCAGCATCGGTCCATGGACGCCCCATCCAGACAGCGCCTCCCGGAGTCAGTCGTGCAGGGGGCGGCGGGAGGTGGCTGCGATGTCCATGCTTTCGAAGCAGGGCAGGGAAATGCCAGCGTCGTCGTTGATGCTAAGCTGGCGGGCCAGGGGTCGACGGTGACGATGCCGCTCAGGAGCGGCCTGCCAGGTGCGAAGCCATGCTGCTCGATGTGTGTCGTGCGCATGTCGTTGTGGAATTTGCGGTTGGCTGCGGGTGCGATAACACTAATGTCGGAATTGTCCGTGGCCAGCGGGCGGAGGCAGCCGTGCTCTCTGGTGCGCTAGAAGTTGCCCGGCGGCTCGTCGCCCCTCGGGGGCATGGCCGTGGGCGAGAAGTTCAGGCCGTGGGGGATCGGGCCACCGTGCGCGATTGAGAAGGCGAGGTCGGCAACTGCTTCGATGCTGCCAGGGGGTTGAGCCGGGCGCGGTAGGGGGGGCCGTCAGGCCCGGGCGCCGAGTCGCCTGCCTCTCGGACAGCATGGAGAAGCTCTTGAGGTCCAGGAAATTGTAGAGGGAGTGGAGGGCGGCGAGGAAACGCGCCGTCCAGGCAGTGCTTCACGCTGGGAATGTCGACGGGCGTGGCGGCGAAGACCTTGCCCCAATGCAGCTGTTCAGCGCCAGCCGCTGCGCTGTTTGCCGGCGGCCTCGCATGGCGAACGTCTTGGTGCCGCGCGCTGCGGGCCGCGCTGCGGGGCGCCCCCCCCTCGCGCTTCTTCGTCGATGGTCGCTTCGTTGTCGAGGGCCTCAGACGAGGGGATCTAGGAGATGGCGTCGCGAACCTTCTGCGATGCAGACGTTGCGATCTGCTTCGCGGCCCGCCGCCTGGCGACGGGGCCCATCGCGTCGAAGCCGAAACAGTTCAGGGCGCGCATGTGGGACATCTTGTAGCGGTAGGAAACGGAGGTGAATGCGGGAACGCCTCGTTCAACGTGCGGCTTCTGGGCCCTTGGTCGAAGTCGAAGGCGTGGAACTGTGCGATCGCCAGCAGGTTCGCCCAGGCGCTCCAGGGGGCGGCTGTCGCAGATGGTCAGCCTCGAGGTGTGGGGAATGGAGCGCATTGGCGGAGATGAAGCAGCGGTCGATGGTGGCCTCGGCGTCGTTGGCAGAACGGCGGTGCGTAATCGAGCGTGTAATAATTTCCGCGACGGTGCTGAAGATCGTTTCCAATGTGGTCTGATGTCGGCGCGGGGTCGCCGCGCTGGCGTCGGCTGGCCCTTGCGTGCCCTTCGGCGGCAGCTCGGGGATATATTGAAAACCCTGGTGGGTGCTAGATCATTCAAGGTCGGACTCGGCGCCGCCCGCTGTCGCGCAACTTGCCGCGCCGCTGCGCTCTCGACTCTATCCGCGCCCGAGTATTCGCGGCTGTGCGCGTTGAAAATCATCGACTCGAGTTGGCGGGCGGGCTTCTTGATGCAGATGTCGGCGAAGCGGCTGGGGGCGATCTCGAAGAAGTCACGAAGTGGGCGCTGGTGAGCAGGAGACTGTAGTTTGTTACGGTCGCAGGTCGCATGGGGTCAGGAAAACGACGCCCGCCGCCCGATGCGTCGGAATTGACGTCGACTGCGGGGTGGAAGGACATGTAGTGAAAAAGGTGAAGGCTCGGCGAACATCTGAGGGCCGGCCTCGTTGCCGTGCGTCTCGTGAATAGCGACGGCTGCTATCTGGCACATGTGCGGAACGAACATCGCCCTCTTCGCATCGCGTCTGGGACGTGACCGTCCGGGTGGTGTTTGTGAGTTGCACGACGCGATGCCCAGCTCGCCCTTGGAAGGGCGCGAGAACCGTGGGGGCCATCGATCGTCGCGGCCACGACGCTGTAGCCCCTGGCTCTGTGAAGGCGCCGGCAAGCTGAGTTGTTCTTCACCTTCAATACCAACGGGTTCAGCAGCGTCAGATCAACGATCTTTGGGCGCCGCCTCGTGGGTGGATGCGCCAGTGGCGACGCAAACAATGGGCATGCCGTTGAGAGACAGGTGCGCTTCAGTGCGGTGACTTCTCGGCAGCACGCGCTGGACTTTGGCGGCGGTGAGCTTGCTGAGCACGAGACATGCGTGTGGGCTTGTCGGTAGATGCGCATCATGATTGTTGGCTTTCATGTGCTTCGGTCGGCGCAGAATGAACGCCAGCCCGCGCCCATGCGGAGCGCCTTGCGTAACCCATGCGCACGAGGAAGAGCAGCAAGGTCGCGGCCTGCTGGGGTGAAGGAGACGCGTTTGCCAGGGCCGTCGGCGTTGAGTGTGATGGCGTTGATGTCGACATTGGCAGCGGTAGCCAGGGCAGAAGCGAGGTCTTGAGAGCGGCGCCGTTGAATTCTGCTGAGGCGCCGCACCAAGACGTACCCACATCAGGTTGCCGATCCCAGTAGCCGGTGTCATCGATCTTGATGGGCGGGTGCAAGGCTTCGGCGGCGGCGGGCGTGCACCTGATGTCGGCGGCGGCTGCTTCCCGGGACTGGTTGAGGGCTTCTGCTTTGTCGGCGCGGAGCTTAATGTCCGTTATGTCCCGTTCAGCTCGTTCTCTGCCCCGTAAGCTCAGCGGCAGCATTGGCGATGGTAGCGAGGATGTGAACTTGAATTTTGGCGCAACCGTTCTTGGCGGTCTCGGCGAATGCAGACGGTGCAACGTCCACTTGCCTTTGTAGCAATTATTGCAAATATTCTTCGATGATGGGCTGGCATCGGACTTGTGGAAATTTTGACACAGCCTGCCGCCCATGGGTCTTGTTCAGCGTTTGGGCCTCGATCTCCCATGAGTCCTCGGCTGGGAGCGGGCTGGAATGATATGCAAGGCCACCGCAGGCGGATACCGAGGCACGCGATATGGAGCTCAACCACGCGGGCGCGAGGAGGGGGAAAACAGCGGTCCAAAACTGTCCCTGTGCCGATTGTCTTCGCAAGTTGCCACGGGCAACGAACATCTCGAATCCAAATGGCTACGGATGATGATGATGATGTCTATGACCATGGTAATGATGATGCTGAGGATGATGATGAGGATGGTGCTGGTGCTGGTGCTGATGATGATGATGATGATGAAGATGATGATGATGATGGGGACGAGGAAAAGGACGAGGAGCAGGAATAGGAGGATGAACGTGAGGAGATTGCACCACGACTGCCAGAAAATACTCTCGATGATTTTCGCAAGTTAGTCTTTGAGACACAGCGCGGACGTCCAACAGCAGAGCGACCGGATAACCGCGCCGAGGTCCCAAGCGGCAAGGTCGACATAGAACCGCCGTGCGAGAAATATGCGAACACGCTGTGGCTACGGCCACGTGCAGCCCGCACCCAAGCCCCAACCGCAGTCCAAGCCGCGAGAGCCACCTCCGCCACGACCCATATGAAGGGGCCCTGAGACACACAAATAAATACACACAAATAAAAGGATTTCCCTTTTCCCATATTTTCTGGGTTTTTGTCTTCCCCCAACTTCCCATATTTTCCAATATTTTCGGGGGAACCGACGTTTTTTTTTTTTTTTTTTTTTTTTTTTTTTTTTTTTTTTTTTTTTTTTTTTTTTTTTTTTTTTTTTTTTTTTTTTTTTTTTTTTTTTTTCCGACCCATAGGAGGACAACGGAAGGTGATCCTTCACCATTGCAGCGGACCAACAAGGCAGGGTGACCTACACTCATCGTGCTACCATCAGGGACACATAGCAATGAGCGAAAAGGGATTTTCTGACCACGGCGGGCGTTGGCCACAAACAGGTGTCACGACATGAACCCAAGGAGCGACCCGAAAACCTGAGTCTTTCCTGAGCTCGAAGCGGTCCTCATCTCTGCGTGTTGCCTGTATGATCCTTGCGTCTGCTTGCAATGAACCAGACGCCCGCAAAGGCACCACCACTACGACCGCAGCGCCTCCGAGCCACCGCGCGAGCTGCCAGGTGATCTTGCTTGCAGTGACCCTTGGGGTTGCACACTGGTGGGTGGAACACTCTATTTCGAGAGCGGCCACACTGGAAGATCCTCAGGCAATCCCTGGATGCCGAATGTGTGGAGGCTGCTTCATCACGAAGTCCCCGACGGAGGATGCGGAACGCCAGCTCGCCCGTGGCCGCCAAGTACCTCGATCGCGTCGTGGTTGTCGGGATCGCATGCAGCGCCCACACGTCCGCAAGGGCGCCGCGAGTTCGACCAGACCGACTTTGCATGACAGCGCGAATTGTCAGGGAACAGTCCAAAGGAATCCAAGATGCGCTGGAGGCTTGCTTGCAGTCCTCCCCGGCCTTGTCTGCAGCAGCCCACAGGCCTCAAAGTTGACCGCCGCTCTGACTGGACCGACCCCGCGCGGCCGCGCGAGACGTCGAGGAGTGCTCCAGGTTGCTGTGGGGGCTTGCCTGCATAGCCCCCAAGGCCCGCATGCAGTGATCCAATCGGGGGGAACGAAAGGGGGGATAGCAAAGGGTAGGGTAGTGAACCAGCTCACGTAGCTGATTTTCCCAGCGCCTCCCAGCGCCCATGTATCGAGGCATGGGCCCGGCGGCGGGGCCGAAACCAGCCGCATGCAGCAGATTTCGTAACCCCCCCTTTCCCTATCCCCCCCTTTCGTTCGGCCCGATCCGAACGCCCGAAAGGCTTCGGGCGTTCGTCGACGGGGGGGCAGTCAACGCGGGTTGGAGTGACGCACACCTTTCGTGTACATCATCTGGGCCCGCGGTGGCAGTCCAGGGGTCACTTGGGCCCCGGCTGCGGCCCCTTTCCTGCAATCCTTGACCCCCCCCCCTCCAGTTCGGGGGCGCGCAAACATGGATTAGCGATCCATGGATTTGGCGCGCGGTCGCCAAATCCATGGATCGGGGGAGGTGCCCTCACCAAGATGCGGCCGGTGCCGCCTCGCTCGGCGGCGGAAATCCCAGACTCCCCATGGAAACGGGACCCGTCGCTGATCCACGCCCCCTCGATCCAGGCCTGCGATCGCCTGCCCAGGCGCGGCGCAGGGCACGGCGCGCGGCCCCCGATGCCGCGCAGGATCTGCTCCGCGACCGCCACGGTGTGCTGCAGGCACCCCTGCTTCTGAGGTGTTCGGCGAGGTCGAGCGAGCATGCTCTTTCCTCTGGATTGGTCCCCCCCCCCAGAACTGCTGGGGAGCGGCAGTCCGGTCGCTGTGCCACGCTGCGGGGCCTGGGGCGCGGCAGGCGCCGACCTGAGCCATACTGCTGCCAGCGGCTGAGCATGAGGGCGTTCTGAAAGCCAGGGGTCAAGAGGAAAAGGAATGCGACATCTCGACTTTCCCGTGCCACGTGGAATGGCCGAAATGCATGATGCAACATCTGGTTGATTTGTACACTCACCTGTCTGGCATGCAGCCTCCGCCGCACCCAACTAATCTCCATTACGTTGCTGCGCGCTGCGCTACAGCGTCGGCATCGGCGTCAGCATCCTCGTCGTTCTCGTTGGCGTCGGCGTTATCGTCGCACAGCTCATCGCGCGGCACAGCACGCCGGCCGAATCCAGCTGGGCGGCGAAGGCCAGTGAAGAATCGCGGGGATCTCCCTTGTGCGAGGACCCCACAGAGTCTTCCTGCCAGTACATGAAGGCCCATGGTTCATGTGGATGAGGACGGAGGAGTGAGGACTCAGGCGGAAGATCGCGAGCAGGAGGAGAAGGAGGAGGAGGAGAAAGGGGATAAGCAGAATAAAGAGAACATGCGGATGATGATGAGGATGATGATGATGATGATGATGATGATGATGCTGGTGATGATGATGATGCTGATGATGAGTACGATACTGATGCTGCTAATGATGATGGTGATGATGATGCTGACGATGGCGGCAACGATTCCAATGAGGATACGGATGATACATTTTTCTGCTAATGATGGTGATGGTGATGATGACGATGATGGTGGCAGTGGCAAACATGATGATGATGATGATGATGATGATGATGATGATGATGATGATGATGATAATGATGATGATGATAGTAATGATGATAACGATGACGATGGCGATGTCGGTGATGATGCTGCTGATGATGAGGATGATGATGACGACGATGATGATGGTGCTGCGGATGATGCTGATGATGATGCTGATGACGACGACGATGCTGATGCTGCTGCTGCTGATGATGATGATGATTACGAGGAGGAGGTGGAGGAGGGAGGAAGAGGAGGGGCGGCTACCGCGGCCGATTCTGGGGCCCGCTGAGCAATGGCACGCACGACACCGGGCCCGTGTGGCCTCGAAAGGTCGCGATGCAGCTTGTGTCGTCCTCCGCGTCGCCGCGTTACGCTGCTGTCGCTGTTCCCCATCTTCGTCTTCGTTGTTGTTGTCGTCCTCCTCCTCCTCCTCCTCCTCCTCCTCCTCCTCCTCCTCCTCCTAGTCGTCGTCCTCTTGCACCTGCTGCTGCTCCTCCTCATCCTTCTCCTCCTCTTCGTCGTCAATTTCCCTGACATCTTCGTCGTCGTCGTCGTCGTCGTCGTCGTCGCCGTCCTCATCCTCTTTGTCCTGGGTCAGCTATTCGTACTCCTCCTCCTCCTCCACCTCCTCCTGCATTCGAGGGTTTCGATGCATGCAGATACGGGGTGACGGGGAGGATGAAGAAGCAGTAGGCCAAGGATGAGAAGCGGGGATGAGGAGGGAGGGATGAAGGACGCACAGAAGAAGTAATCCTCTGCCCTGGTTGGCTCTGGTAATCTTTCCTTTCCTTGGCTTGAACGCCCCGCTTCTTCTGCCGCGATCGCCGCCGATTCTTCTGCTGCTCGTCCTCTTCCTCTTCCATCCCCTCCTACACGTCCTGCTGATGCGCTTGAGCTTGTACTGGCTCCTCAACCCCCCTTCTCCTCCAAATGCTCCTTCCCCTCTTACTCCTCTTCCTCATCCTATCGCTCATGCTCCCCCTCCTCATTTTCTACTTATCCTGCTCCCGCCCTTCGTCGTTGCTGTCATCGTCGTCCTCTTCCTCCCCTCCTCCTCCTCATCCTCATGCTCCCCCTTGACCTACTCCCACTTCCAATCCCACTCCCACTCCTCCTCCTCCTCCTCCTCCTCCTCCTCCTCCTTTTGCTCCTGCTCCTGCTCCTTTTCCTCCTCCTCCTCCTCTTCCTTCCCCCCCCTTCCTTGCCCGTCCTCACACCCGCCGGGGACGGCGGAACCGCCTGATCCATGACGGCGGTGCTGACGGCAAGCCCCCAGACCTCCCAGAACCGCAGGCGAGGATCTGGTGGGCTCCTTCCGACCCCAGACGCCCTGCCGACCTGGTCTGAGCTCGGGGCCAGCCGAGCCGTGGCCCTCGCCGGCCTGGCGCTTCCTCGGACGCCCCGGGGTCGCCCCCGACCAGACGACGCGGGATGAGGGCCCTCGGCATGAGGCAGCCTAGCTTCAAACTTTGGTGATTCTCCAGCTCCTTCCCTCCCCCCATCCTTCTCTCCCTCCATGCCATCGCTCCTCCCCCCATTCTTCTCTCCCTCCATGCCATCGGAGTAGGAGGTCGACTGCAGAATTGAGTTGTCCCTACATTGTCTTCCGCCGAATCTACGAAACAATTGGGCCAACTCTCCGTATATCTGCGATCATCGGACGTATATGTTGTACAGTCGACGAGAAAATCAAGTGTGGGGTGCATCATTTTTGGAGTCGATCCCCTACTCGAATCGTCGTCGTGGTCCTCCTCCTCCTCCTCCTCCTCCTCCTCCGCCGCCACTCTCCTGCCGATTGCCGCGAGCGCCCGCACTCCCGCGTGCAGCCGCCTCCCGCCCCCCCCACACACACTCCAGGTGCCGCTGCCGCGCGGTGTGGCAAAAGGACGCGCCTCCTCGGCCGGCGTGGACGCAGCCCATTCGACGGTCAAGCAGTGGCGAGGCGTCCTGGCTTGCCTATAGGCCCACCAAATAATGTTCTAATAACCTTTTGTGGTTTGCACGAAATGTTCTTAAACCATCTCTGGCTGGGGCTGTCTTGTTTCAACTCATCGGCTTTATGTTCTAAGAACAATGTTTTTGTTCTTAAAACATTTGTGGGGTTCAAACACATTTCGTGGTAGGCCTATCGGAGTGCCGGGACGGTCGGTCCCTGCTCAAGTCGGCGGCGCGCGCGCGCCATCTTTCCATGGAGACTCGCGCGCGAAGCCCTCGCGACCCGAATCAACAGCCAGCTGCACACAGCGCAACTTGGCCTCATCCTTGGCGCTGGCCTGGGCCCGCTCGCTCAGGCCGGCGCCCGTGGGCCCGACGGGAGAGCGCAGAAGGGCAACAAGGCAGCAGAGTTGCGATTTCCCCCCCCCGGGCCAACCTGCGGTGTTCGGGCCTCGGTTTGAGCGCGCAGCGCCCCTCGCCTCGCCTCCTCGACTCCTCCTCCCCCCTCACCTCCTCTTCCTCCTTTTCTTCCTCGCTTTCCAGCTCCTTCCTCCTCCCCTCCTCTTCCTCCATGTCTTTGCTATCGCCGTCGTCCTCCTCCTCCCCCTGCCCAGTCAGAAGTCAGAAGCCACACTGGAGAAAAAGAGAAGCGCACCACCCACTTTCAAACTAACTCCCTCCCCCCCTCTTCCTCCTCCTCGCCACTTTCCCCCCCACCCCGCTGGCGTCCAGGGACCAAAGCCGCAGGGTGCGGTCGGCTGAGCCGCTCAACGCGCGCCGCGCCGCCGGGTCCACGTCCAGGGCGAGCACCTGCGGCCCTCGGCGGCCCTCGGCGGCCCCCAGAGGCCTTCGGCGGCCCTCAGAGGCCCTCGGCGGCCCTCGGCGGCGGCGCGCAGGGCGGAGGGAGGAGGGCGGCGTCGTCGTGGCCGTGGCCGTGGCCGTGGCCGTGGCAGTGGCCGTGGCCGTGGCCGTCGTCGTCGTCGTCGTCGTCGTCGTCGTCGTCGTCGTCGTCGTCGTCGTCGTCGTCGTCGTCGTCGTCGTGGGCGTCGTCGCCGTTGTCGTCCGCCTCCCGCCGCTGAGCTTTGCCCTCGACCCTCGAGCGGACCAAGGATGGAGGATTCGGGGCGCCTCCTCGTCCCAGCACCTCGCCGTGGCCGCCGCCGCCGTCGTCGCCGCCGCCGTTGTCAGTCTCCTCCTTGGTCTCGTCCTCCTCCTGCTCGTCGTCATTGTCCTCCTCCTGCTCGTGCTCCCCTTTCTCCTCCAGCTCGTCCTTCTGCTTCCTCCTCGTTGCCGTCGGCTCTACCTCCTCGTCCTCTTCTTGCTCCTCCTTGCCTTTCTTGTACTCATCTCCCTTTTCGTCCTACTTCTCCTCCTCCTCACCCTCCTCCTCCTCCTCCTCCTCCTCGTCCTTCTCCTCCTCCTCCTCCTCCTCCTCTTTCTCCTCGTCCTCCTCCTAATATTCACCCCCCCAACCTTCTACTCCTTCCATTCGCCCTTCACCTCTTCGTCTTCCTGCTCCTCGTCGTCGTCCTGCAGGAGGAGGCGGCGCAGCCTGGTCTTCGTGGCCCTCCAGCAGGCCCGCGCGCTGCCCCGAATCCAAGTCCCACGCCATCAGGGTACTGGGAGCGGCCTCCATGTCTGCACATCCTGCGCCTGCATTTCTCTACTCGTGCGTGCCCCCTCCCTTTCTCCTGCTGTGTGCATGCGAGAGAAGAGAGAGAGAGAGAGAGAGAGATAGAGAAAAAGTTTATGTGCGCGCGCGCGTGTGTGTGTGTGTGCGTGTGCGTGTGTGTGTGTGTGTGTGCGTGTGTGTGTGTGTGTGGTGTGTGTGTGTTTGTGTGTGTGGTGTGTGTGTGTGTGTGTGTGTGTGGTGTGTGTGTGTGTGTGTGTGGTGTGTGTGTGTGTGTGTATGTTGTGTATGTTGTGTGTGTGTGTCTCTCTCTCTCTGTCTCTCTCGGGGGGGGGGGGAAAAAGGGCAGCCCCGGGCACCCATGGGGGCAGCCGGGCCTGGGCAAGGCACCCGGCGGCGCCCCCCCCGGTGCCAAGCCGCACCGGCTCCGTCCCTCTTTCTCGGACGTGCTCCCGCTCTCCCGTCGCCTCCTCTCTTGGCCCCTTAGCTGCCCCTTCGCTGCCCCGATACGCAACACGCAACACGCAACACGTATCGTATTGATACGGAGCTCAACACGTAGACTGCAAACGCAGGTCCGACGCGATACACTCGCCAAAACGTGGTCCAATACGTGGAGCCAACACGCAACGTATTGACACGGACGTCTTGAACACGGTACGTGTTGCGTTTCAAAACGCGCGTATCGAGGCAACTCAGGCCTTCCCCGCTCCCGCTCCCCTCCTGCCCTCACTCCCGCAGTCGGGGTTGATCGGAGCGGACGCGCGAGAGGACACCCAGACCCTTTCGAGGGCCACGCTGCCATAGGAATGTGGTCAGGCGTGGGTCGCGAAGCTCCGGACACAAGGGTGCCCTCGATTTGGCAGGGTCGACCTGCTAATCTTGAGCAGGGGCCGACCGTCCTGGCATTCCTATAGGCCTACCACGAAATGTTCTTGGAACCCCAGAAGTATTCTTAGAACAAAAACACTGTTCTCGGGACATATTCCCGCTGTGTTAAAACAAGACAGTCCCAGCCAGACATGTTCTAAGAGAACATGTCGTGGAAACCACAAAAGGGTTCTTAGAACATTGTCTGGTGGGCCTATAGGCACGCCGGGACGATTCGCCACTGCTTGATAATCCATCTCGGCTGTACGTCCGCTGCTGCGGCCCGCGTCCTCCGCCCGCGTCCAACGTGTCGCCTCGGGCCGTCCGGGGGCCGCCGAGCAGCCGGCCGACCTGCCAGGTCGGCCGGCTGCGCGGCACGGGCAGCGCGGCCCGGGCCGAGGTGGACAGTGGAGGAGGCCGAGGTCTTCGCCCCCGCCGAGGTCGAGGTCGAGGAAGAGTCGCGGTCGGTGCAGGTCGAGGTCGAGGAGGTCGAGGTAGAGGCGAGGTCGAGGCTTTCGCCCCCACTGAGGGCGAGGTCGAGGGAGGTCGCTGGAGCGGGGGGGGGGGGCGGGCGGGGGAGGAGGGCCCACGTCGCACGCGTGGGGGAGGGAGGAGGAGGAGGAGGAGGAGGAGGGGGAGGAGGAGGAGGAGGAGGAGGAGGAGGAGGAGGAGGAGGAGGAGGAGGAGGAGGAGGAGGAGGAGGAGGAGGAAGAGGAGGAGGAGGAGGAGGAGGAGGAGGACCAGTGTAAACCCAAGAGACATCAACGATGTTGGAATAAACCCTCCCTCCAAGCTCCCTCTTCATTGAGGGAACTGCCTCGTTGGAAGACAACCGTTTGAAGACCCTACAGCATGCAAAAACATTGTTCTCGGGATTTCAACGCCACGGATCAACATGCCTGTTGCGTGTTTTGACGATCCAGAATCGTGCCAGAACGCCATTCCTGGGACTTCAACACAACGAATCAACGTAACTGTTGCGCCCGCGTAATCCAGAGTCCTTTCGAAACGCCATATCTGCTACGTTGGTGATGGGAATCCGTCAAACTCTCGCAATATTTGCAAATTCGCGCTCTCGCGCGGAACTTCCTGGCAATGCATGCAGGAATCGCGTTTTCGCTCTGGCTTTTCTCACGATTTATTTGGGGATCGCACTATCGCTCGAGGGGTGCCTCAATATTCACGCACGACTCACGCTTCAACAACCGGCCTGCTCGACCTGGCCGCCTGGGCTCGGCTTCCCGATCCACCCGCTAGGATCTGCCCGCCCGACCTGCCAGTCTGGCTCTGCCACGTATTTTCTACTCCTAACCCCTCTCCTGTTAATTTTTCTCGTGCTCTATCCTCCTCCCTGCCCTTTCCATCCGTCCTCTCTTCCCCCACTTTAGAGGCTGCGCTATGCACGTGGCAGTTTCGGAAGACCTACCCCCAAGGAGGTTCGATCGAAGACGAAGAGGGCGGGTACCGAGGGTTCGGAGTATACGTGTTGAATGGCACGCGAGTGGATGAGAGCGAACATTATCAACATGATTACCTTTGTGGTTGCTGTTGCTGTTGTATTCTTCTTCCGAAAGAATAATTACGCTACCGAGGAGCCCCACATACTTAATTTAAATATTTTGTGTTTGCTTATGTATACATATATATATATATATATATATATATATATATATATGCACAATCCTGCGTTCTGAGCCCTCGTCGCGAATGTTCCCTATGGGTCATCCAACGCCAAATTGCTTGACCCTCCTCCCTCTTCCCAGCCTTCTATCCTCCATCGAGGACAGATTCGAGGTGAGAGTGCCACGCCTGCTAAGCTTTGCGACAGTGTCGTGGGTGGCGGCCGCGCTCAGAGACCCCCTGTGGTGTCGAGAAAGTGCCACGGCTGCAAAGCTTTGCGCCAGTGTCGTGGATAGCGGCCGAGCTGAGAGACCACCCCCTGCCCACCCCCTTTGGTGTCGAGAAAGTGCCACGCCTGCTAGGCTTTGCGCCAGTGTCGTGGATGGCGGCCGAGCTGAGAGACCACCCCCTGCGCACCCCCTGTGGTGTCGCGAAAGTGCCACGCCTGCTAGGTTTTGCGACAGTGTCGTGGATAGCGGCCGAGCTGAGAGACCACCCCCTGCGCACCCCCTGTGGTGTCGAGAAAGTGCCACGCCTGCTAGGCTTTGCGCCAGTGTCGTGGATAGCGACCGAGCTGAGAGACCACCCCCTGCGCACCCCCTGTGGTGTCGAGAAAGTGCCACGCTTGCTAGGTTTGCGCCAGTGTCGTGGATAGCGGCCGAGCTGAGAGACCACCCCCTGCGCACCCCGTGTGGTGTCGAGAAAGTGCTACGCCTGCTAGGCTTTGCGCCAGTGTCGTGGATAGCGGCCGAGCTGAGAGACCACCCCCTGCGCACCCCCTGTGGTGTCGAGAAAGTGCCACGCCTGCTAGCCTTTGCGCCAGTGTCGTGGATAGCGGCCGAGCTGAGAGACCACCCCCTGCGCACCCCCTGTGGTGTCGCGAAAGTGCCACGACTGCTAGGTTTTGCGACAATGTCGTGGATAGCGGCCGAGCTGAGAGACCACCCCCTGCCCATCCCGTTTGGTGTCGAGAAAGTGCCACGCCCGCTAAGCTTTGAGAGACACCCCCTGCGCACCCCCTGTGGTGTCGAGAATATGCCTTGCCTGCTGTGCCTTGGAAGACCGTCACGGATAGCGGCCGCGGTGAGAGACCACCCCCTGCGCACCCCCCATGGTGTCGAGAATATGCCATGCCTGCTGTGCCCTGGACGGCCGTCACGGGTAGCGGCCGCGGTGAGAGACCACCCCCTGCGCACCCCCTCTGGTGTCGAGAATGTGCCATGCTTGCTGTGCCTTGGACGACCGTCACGGATAGCGGCCGCGGTGAGAGACCACCCCCTGCGCACCCCTCTGGTGTCGAGAATATGCCATGCCTGCTATGCCCTGGACGACCGTCACGGATAACGCCGCGGTGAGAGACCACCCCCTGCGCACCCCCTATGGTGTCGAGAATATGCCATGCCTGCTGTGCCCTGGACGACCTCACGGATAGCGGCCGCGGTGAGAGACCACCCCCTGCGCACCCCCTGTGGTGTCGAGAATATGCCATGCCTGCTGTGCCCTGGACGACCGTCACGGATAGCGGCAGCTGTGAGAGACCACCCCCTGCGCACCCCCTATGGTGTCGAGAATATGCCATGCTTGCTTTGCGCCAGACGACCGTCACGGATAGCGGCCGTGGCGAGAGACCACCCCCTGCGCACCCCCTATGGTGTCGAGAATATGCCATGCCTGCTGTGCCCTGGACGACCGTCACGGATAGCGGCCGCGGTGAGAGACCACCCGCTGGGCACACCCTCTGGTGTCGAGAATATGCAATGCCTGCTGTGCACTGGACGACCGTCACGGATAGCGGCCGCGGTGAAAGACCACCCCTTGCGCACCCCCTTATGGTGTCGAGAGTATGCCATTCCTGCTGTCCCTCTGGTGTCGAGAATATGCCATGCCTGCTGTGCCCTGGACGACCGTCACGGATAGCGGCCGCGGTGAAGGACCACCCCCTGCACACCCCCTCTGGTATCGAGAATATGCCATGCCTGCTGTGCCCTGGACGACCGTCACGGATAGCGGCCGCGGTGAGAGACCACCCCCTGCGCACCCCCTCTGGTGTCGAGAATATGCCATGCCTGCTGTGCCTGGACGACCGTCACGGATAGCGGCCGCGGTGAGAGACCACCCCCTGCGCACCCCCTATGGTGTCGAGAATATGCCATGCCTGCTGTGCCCTGGACGACCGTCACGGATAGCGGCCGCGGTGAGAGACCACCCCCTGCGCACCCCCTATGGTGTCGAGAATATGCCATGCCTGCTGTGCCCTGGACGACCGTCACGGATAGCGGCCGCGGTGAGAGACCACCCCCTGCGCACTCCCTATGGTGTCGAGAATATGCCATGCCTGCTGTGCCTTGGACGACCGTCACGGATAGCGGCCGCGGTGAGAGACCACCCTGCCTCACGCGGCCGCGGTGAGAGACCACCCCTGCGCACCCCCTGGTGTCGCTGTGCACTGGACGATGTCACGGATGCGGCCGCGGTGAGAGACCACCCCCTGCGCACCCCCTCTGGTGTCGAGAATGTGCCATGCCTGCTGTGCCCTGGACGACCGTCACGAATAGCGGCCGCGGTGAGAGACCACCCCCTGCGCACCCCCTATGGTGTCGAGAATATGCCATGCCTTCTGTGCCCTGGACGACCGTCACGGATAGCTGCCGCGGTGAGAGACCACCCCCTGCGCACCCCCTCTGGTGTCGAGAATATGCCCTGCCTGCTGTGCCCTGGACGACCGTCACGGATAACGGCCGCGGTGAGAGACCACCCCCTGCGCACCCCGTATGGTGTCGAGAATATGCCATGCCTGCTGTGCCCTGGACGACCCTCACGGATTGTGCAGACGTCTTGGGTGTAGGATGCAGTGAACATGCGTCTTGTGTGTGCGAGTGTGTGCATGCGTGCGGCTGTAAGTAGACGCGTGTCTCATGTACTTGCCGTGCATGTGTTGACCGCGGGTTGAGGAGAGGAATGAAGAGGAGGAGGGGAGGTGAGGATACGCGGGTGCGCCGCGGCAGGGAAGAAAACCAGAACCCCACGAAACATGTGGGGAATTAGTGTTGTGCTCCCGGTGGCCATTGTATTTTTCAATGAGATGATCCTCCCGAGCCTCGCACCCTGTTTTTGTATTAGAGAAAGTCTGTGGTCATCGAACTGCGCCCCTGGCCCCCAGTTTACAACAACAATGGCTCCCGCCTGAGACTTCCTCACCGTTTATTTCAAATGTGCGCTCTCGCGCAGGACTTCTTCTTCTCTCTCGCTCTCTCTCTTTTTGTTGTTGTTGTTAAAAAACAACAAAAAAGAATAGTGTTTTCGCGTGGTACTTCCTCCAAATGCATTGCGGCACCGTGCCCCCTAGACTCAGGAATCACGCTCTCGCTTTGGATTTTCTCACGATTTACCCAAGGATCGCGCTATCGCTCGAACCTTCCTCCATGTTGGGTTGACGCTTTAGCGACCCGGCAACTCGACCTGGCCATCTGGGCCCGCCCGCACGACCTGCCCGTCAGGGTCCGCCCGCCCTACACGCCAGGCTAGTTCTGCCGCGTGTGCTCCTGCTCCTAACCAGCCTCCTGCCAATTTCTCTCCTGCTCCATCCTTCTCCCTTCACTCGTCCCCTCCTTTTCCTCTTTTAGGGGCTGCGCCAGCTACGCGCGGCAGGCAGGGAAGATGTATCCCCAAGAAGGGGTACGATCGAAGAAGAAGAGGGCGGGTACCGAGGGTTTGGGTTGAATGGCACGCGGGCAGGTAAGAGCGATCACTATCAAAGTGAGTGTTGCTGCTGCTGTTGTTGCTGCTACTACTGCTGCTGTTGTCGTTGTTGCTGCTGCTGTTGTTGTTATTATTGTTATGGCGTTTGTTATGTTGTTGCTGTTGCAATTGTAGTGGCTGCTGTTGTTGCTGCTGCTACTGCTGCTGTTGTTTTGTAAATCCGCATCGGGACGACGTCCAGCAACGCTGGTTTTCTGATCAGCCGCGGCAGTTAACTGGCGACGTAGACGTATATGACGAAAGTGCGCCTCCTTCGAGGCGTTGCCAAAGACGGCCTCGTCTTGGAGGGAGACCTGCCAGCCTCCGAGATATCGAGGGACGTGCTGCCCAGTCCGGCAGTTGCGATGAGTATCCTGTCCCCAGTACTTCTATGGAGATCGAACAGACAGTAAGGAGCTTGGCCTCCGCGACCGACTGGTGTCAGGTCCGGCGTGTCCCCCTACAGGCGGATTTTGGGCGAAAAATGGAACAGACTCAAGAAATATCCACAGCATATTCGAAAATAATCAAACATCGTCCCCATACTATTTTTTGACTATTTTGGAATCTTCCTCCTGTAGAGGGACAGGCCCGACTGAAGACTGGTGCTGCATCCCTGCCGGGAGACTGACGAGCAAATTGTGGGCAAGCCGCGCCGCTGCAACCATGCTTTTCCTATAGCCGGCCCACCGCACCTGCGCGGAGAGTTGCTGAATGCGGGCGCGGGAGAGGATAAGCTCGACCTGCTTCTTGTAGAGCGGTACGGTGGGTGGAGCTGATGTGTCCACACGTGTCTCGCAAAGACCTTCAAATTATTGAGGTCCAACATGTATACCACCCTTCTCCTACATTCGAAGTTGACGAGTTTAGACGGTAGGCCAAAGGCCAGGGACAAAATGTGGACACTTCAGCTTTGGGTTTGGGGGAGAGGGGTGCGAAGCAAGGGCATTTCGCAGCTGTGGTTGTTATCATGTTGCATCGCCTTCCCGCCCTGGGTGTGGACACTTTGTGTCCAGGTACCGTAGCTTGAATATTACATCGGGCATGGTCTGGTTGGCGTCCGTCGGCCTTCTCCTTTCCCAGCTGGAGAGTGGCCGTGAGGACAAAACGATCGCTGAGGCGTTGGTCTCTCAGCACGGCCGCACGATTCGCCACCCCGGCGATCGCGTCGCGGTTCGGGTGCGCATGAGGCGGCAGGCTGCAGAAGACTCGGTCGATGCGCGTGGCCTTCTCCTTGTGGGCTCGTTTCTGCTGACCTTGGGCATGGACGAGTAGAGCCCCCGCCAGAAGGGCGGATGATGTTGGTCGCCAGGAGGAGGGGAAGGAGGAGGAGCAGGATGAGGGAGGGGGACGAATATCCAGGCCGTTGGGCCACATGGCCGCTGGCCCCACTCCCCCTTCCTCATCATCCCCTTCCTCCTCCTCCTCCTCCTCCTTCTTCCTGTCGCCCTCTCCCTCCTCCACCTCCCGTTTATCCTTCCCCCCCCTCCTTCCTTGCTCCTCCTCCCCCAGCTCCTCCTCCCCGTCTTCTTTCCCTTCCGCCCCCTGCTCAGCTTCCTCACGGTTATTCTCCTCCCCCTCCTCCTCCTCCTCCTCCTCCTCCTCTGTCGTCACCTCCGCCTCCTCGTTGTGTCCCTCCCTGTCTCCCTCCTCCTACGTCGTCTGTCCGCCCCGATCTCGCTTGAGAAATATGAGCCAGGGGCTGCCAGCGGTGCCTCTGGTCAGGCGCCCCCAGCTGTCAGCGCCACTCTGGACGTCCCTGGGGCCCACTGGGGCTCGTGCAGGTTGCCCTGGAGGCCTCCCTGGAAATCCTGGGGACACCCTGGGGGCACACCCTGGGCCACGGGGTCCCTTGGCCACACCCGACATAAACAGGTGGCCTTCGTGTCCTTGGCCCTCCGCTCCTGGGGCCGACAGGGCGGCGACGAGCGCAAGAACGGCGATCCCAGACCCCCGACGTCATGGTCTTTTCGCACCGCCGGCCCCAGAAGGCCCCGACCCTTTCCCGAGGACCGGCTCTTCGTCCCGATACGTTTTCTGACCATCCCGGGGCTCGCCGAGGCCCCCCAGGGACAGAGAGCAGCAACAACCACTCCTGTCGAGATTCCTTCGTGGCCCGAGGGGGTCGGGGCAGAGGGCTCCGAGCTCACCTGGGCCGGGGACCTTCCGGCTCCAACTCCGTGGCAGCTTGGCGCTCTTTGCGCCGGTTGGGGCTCCCGACGCACGGAGGCGACGTGCTCCTCCCCCGACAGCCTCCTGCTGCGGTGCCAAGCTGGTGGCGCGACGAAGCCAACGTGATTGCACTGTCTGGTGACTTCTAGATTCGAGCCTCGGTAGCTACGGTTCGCTCGACAGATTCACGCAATAGATACGTAGCACCCCGCAGTTGCGGACGAGAGTGAGGGGTGGGTCGCGGGGTGGATTGCGGGTGGGTCGCGGGGGGACGGCGACAGCAAACAGCAACACACAAGCAGCATCAAGGCCACGACATTCCACTTCACCCACGCACGCCGGGATGGTAAGACCGTTCGGCCTCCTCACCCTGGCATGCATGCGCCGCGCACCTGCAGCTGCTCATGCGAGGTATCTGCAGTCTCGCGCTGCAGAGGCAAGGGGGCCCGGCTCAACGAGGGAGGTGGCCGCCGCCGCCTGGCCTCTCCTCGTGGCGGCTGGATCGGGGAGCATCCCCTGGGAGGTCTTCGCAAGAACGATGAGGTACTCATCGGTGGGAAGACGCGGGCAGGAGCATGCAGTAGGAAGGCGTTGGAAATAGGTTGGATCTCCGCCCGCCCCTGAAGTCGAAAGAAGAAGGAAACCACTCGATCCTTGCTTGACCAGCTAATTTATAAGCACGATCAAAAGGTCAATCCAGCCTTAGGTCGTGCATGTCCCCCTACAGGGAGATTTTGGATGATATATCAAAAATACGCAAAACATGCCCCCAAATAGTCAACAACATACAAAACGTCGTCCCGTGACTATTTTTGGGACTGTTTTTGAGCATTCCCCCTGTAGAGGGACAGGCCCGACTCAAATCCAGCGGCATCAAGCGGGACGGAGCCGGGGGCTACGCTGGAGAGGTCTGACGCCGGCCAGGCTCGGCCGGCTTTCGACCGCGAGTATGCCGGCGCCGATGCTGAATTCAACCTCCCAGACATCACGGGTCGGACCCGTGGTGTCTTTTCCCATCCCGCAGGGCGGGCGCTCAGGGGTTCCTGTCGGGGGCGCGCAGACATGGGCCATCGATCCATGGACTAGGCGCACGGTCGCCAAATCGGATCGGGCGGAGGTGCCCTCCCCAAAAATGCGGCCGGTGCCGCCTCGCTCGACGGCGGAACTCCGCGATTCTTCCCATGGGAGCAGGACCCGTCGCTAATCCACGCCGCCTTGATCCATGCTTGCGATCGCCCGATCCTGCTCCGCCCGCCAGGGGACTTGGACTGGCGTGGCGAGGTGCCGCCCGGCGGGCGGGTGCGGTGGGGCTTCGCCTGGTGGGAAGCCGTGGGTTTGCCCCTCCCCCCCGTTTTGGAAGCTGGGCGAGGGCCGGCAAATCCGTGGCTGCTGCTGAAACGGGCCGCTTCCCAGAAGATGCAAAACAACTTCCCGGAGCCCCGTCTTAGCAGCCACGAATTTGCCAGCCGTCGCCTGGCTTCTGACCCTTTCCGCTTGCCCTTTCCCGTCTTCCGTTTCCCCCACAGGCGCGGGTGGGCCATCCGCCCCGCAAAAGTGGCGTCCCGTCGGAGCAGCCGCTGAGCGCGCGCCTCTGGGACCACTGCATGGCGACCTCGGCGAGGAGTTCCTCCTCTTTCCTCCTCCTCCTCCTTCTTTCTCCTCATCCTCCCTCTCCTCTGTCACCTCCTCCACCTTCTCCTCTCCTCCTCCTCCTCCTCTCCTCCTCCTCCTCTCCCCCATTCCTTGTCCTCATTAGTGCGCCACCGTGCCTCTGGGCACAGAGTGGGTGTGTCCTCAAGCCCTGTAGCACTCCCTCGCGCTGGTCGGCGCAAATTCTCCCTTACCTCCTCCTTTCCAGCCTAGGGCTTGGCTCCTTTGGTAACCTCTTGGGGGATCCCCTCTGTAGCCTCCCTTCGTGTGGCCCCCTGGGCAACCCTTGGTGTCTTGACATCCCCCTTTGCATCCTCCCGCATGCACTCCTTGGTAACCCTTGAATCCTCAGTATTATCCTTTTCCGCCCCCTTTTCCTTTAACGGCTCCTTTCGTGGTGCAGTCTTTGGCCATGTGCCCGTACCTTCCACACTTGTAGCACATGGGTCCTTTGCCCTCTTTCCTTTGCTCAATTCGTTCGCGTTCCCGTTCCCGCCCGCATCATCCACACTCCAGGGCCACCACTAGCCGACCTCGTCCGACTAACCTGTGTTGTCTCCATTCGCCTCCAATTTCCACAGTTGTCATCGTTAACCTGGCCAATGTCCATCGCATCGGCATTCTTGGTGTCGGCGTCTAGCCTTGTCATCCTTGCCCAACCCTCGCGCTCAACGGAGAGCGTTTGGTGCGTGTCGATGCTCAACGACTCTGGAGTTTCAAGACGACCTTCCAGGCCAGTCATCAAACCAAACACAGGCGTTGGTCAAAGTGGCTCTCAAGGCAATAGCCCTGAATGGTAGCGTTTAAAAATATGCAAGCCCATACTGTTCCATTGGTTCTACTAACGCACTCCACAGTTCGAGCTGCACAGCCACCTCATTCACGTTCTTCGGGTTTTCGGGAATCATGGCCAAGTTCATCTTGTGCGACGGAGTAACCCCGGTAACAGCATAATGCCACCTGTCGACTTTTTGATGGGTCACCAAACCATCTCCTTCATGAAGGCCCTGAAGATTTTTCGGGGGCTCTGTTCCTTCTAGCTTGTCGTTTAACAAATATCAGGGGTCCTCGTCCAACTAGGGAAATCGTCTTAATCCAACTCAGATTCCCTCTTTTGGTCGTGTTTCCTGTTTTTGGATGTCCGAATTTTTGGTGCACTCGCTCTGCTAACCTTCCGTTCACGATCTTTATCATCTCGTACTCTTCGTCACCAAGGAATGTCCCATTCATGGTTCCGAATTTGTTGTTGAAATTCTTGGGGGGGTTCCGGTAAACGTGCGTCAATTGGGCGAATGCGTTCAACAAATTGTCGCTCCATTCTCTGAATCCGGTCCTGTCACCTGATAGTGTCTCTCACTGTTGAGCAGCCTTGTATTCACTCACGGGCTTGTTTCCCCCTCCGCCAGCCCTGCCGTTTCCTGCGGACTGCATTGCCTCAGCGACCTTGGTAACATGCGCCGAAGTGTTCACTCGATGTTGGAATTCTTTTCCCAGAGACTCCTTTAAATTAGTGAACGGTTCCTCGCAGTAGATGTCGCGATTGATCTGTGATCAGGAAGGCGCCCACTCTGTAGTTCATCTGCAACATTGTGAATGCTTCGTCATTTCCCACAATGCTGGGGCGACGTGTGGCACTGCGCTCGAAGATTAACTTCATGCCTTCGTGATTGGCTTTGGGCGCCGCGTTCACGTACCTTAAGCCTCCCTTCTCTCAACCCGCGTTGCACGGCTCCGCAGTCTGGTTCGTGCCCAAATTGTATCAGGCCTCGCATACACCAAATAACGACACATCATACATTGGAGTGTTGGTTCCGGGTATCGCAGAAGCAACTTCAGCTGCCGCCGCCGCCATCACTGCTCTGGAACCCGTAGGGCGAACCATGGGCCCCACTACCATGAAAATCAGGCAGGAGCTATTGCCACGAGAAAGTGATAGCACTTGAGGGAAAGGGCGACATGTGCGGAGAAGTCCTTGCCGGACCCTTCTATGCTAACTGCTATACTACAAGGCGCAACTGCCGAATGCACTCTGCTATACCTAACTAAATGCACCCTCTTCACCCGGTCGTAGCGATATGTGCAAACCTCCTCCTCCTCCTCCTCCTCCTCCTCTTCCTCCGCGCAAGGGGCGGGTGCACACGCCTACGAGGCGCAGGAGAGCACCTACAAAGTGGAGGTGCGCTCGCTCGAGACCGAGGCGAGCACGTACGAGGCGGAGGTGAGCACCTACGAGGTGGCGGCGCGCGCCCACCAGGCGCCAGAGAACACCTACGAGGCGAAGGTGGGCACGTACGAGGCGGAAATGCGCGCGCACGAGACGGCCGTTAGCACGTACGTGGTGGAGGTGGGCACCTACGAGGCGGAGGTGATCACGCACGAGACGGAGATAAGCACCTACCGGGCGGAGGTGGGCACTAACACGGCAAAGGTGCGCACGTACGAGACGGAGGTCAGCACGCGCGTGGCGGAGGTGAGCACGTACTCGGCGGGGGTGGGCACCTACGAGGGGGCACATGCGCGGTGGCGGCGGCGGTGACCGCGATCTGGACGGAGATGATCACCTGCGAGGTGCAGACGGTTGCCTACGAGGCGGTGGTGAGCACGCACGGGGCGGAGGCGACAGCGTGTGAGGCGGAGGTGGGCACCTGCCTGGCGGTGTCGAGTACGCGCGAGGCAGAGATGCGTACGTACGAGGCGGAGAAGGCGCTGAACTACCGTCGCCTGGACCCCTGGAGATCCTGATGGATGTCAGCTGGAATGCCAAGAAGGGGCACGGCCTCTTCGCGAGTTGGAGTGCCGAGGCGGAGATCAAGGTCGACGATGATTTGAGGGAGCCTGCTACGTGGTACTCGAGATCCATCGGGCTTTCTCGAAATCGAGCTGGCGCCGTCCCATCAGACATGCGGTGCAAACTACTGGAGGACCGCGCCTGGGTGCAGCGTTCACTGGACAGAGAAGAGGGCCGGCCGGAGGTAGAAGCTGTCTGCTCCGAGGCGCTCAACAATGACGGGGACGGTGGCAGGGCGCTAAACGTGCGCGCCGTGGTCCGCTACCGCTTGTCCAAGATCAGCAGGGCCCTCGCCGACATCGAGGAGTGCATCGCTCAGCAGGCGGACCCCAGCGACACCGATCCTACGCTCGTGGTGCTGAAGCGGTTCTTTCAGGCGAAGACAAATCAGCGCTGCACGCTTGGCTGCAGACGAGCAACACCCCCCGGCTAGTAGGGAACATTCGGCGCACGCCGACGTCGACGCCGACGAGCACGAGGACCGCGAGGACCGAGACGAGGACGAGGAGCCCACCCCGGAGTACAGCTTCAGCATCGGCACCGAGCGCGCACACCAGCAGCCCGGACGAGACCAGCGACGCATACGACTAGTATCCTAGAGACTCTTGCGTCGTCACTTCTCGGCCGCTTCTCGCACACCTTCGGAAGACTGGGCCACGAGGACGTGGTGGACGTGCCGCAGGGCGTGACGGACGTGCAGGAGCGGCAGGACGCGCCGCAAGCCGAGGAGCACGCGGAGGAGCGCCACGACTGGAGGACCGTGTGCCGCACGGGGGGGCTGCCCTCCCTCCTCCCCCGCGGTGGCTGCGACCTCCCTCCGCCCACCTACGTACTGTGCTGCTGGCGGCAGACGTCCCGACTCGGAGCCTGCCGATCTTTCGCGGTCTTTGCGCGACCGCTCCGACCCTCTTTCTCTCGGGCCCCACCGACTCGGCGGCAGGCACCGCGGGCCACCGCTCGCGCCTCCTTGGCACAGCGGCGGCGAGGCCGCCCCCTCGCCTCGAGGCATCAGGCCCTGGCAGCGCATCTCTCCTCCTGCAGTCGACCCGTATCGTGGACTGCGCGGTGAGGGTGGCCTTGGGCGCCCCTTTCGAAGCTTCGCGGGCGGCGCGCGGCCAACGCAGGTGGCCAAGGATGGACCGAGGAGGCCATCATGACGAACGAACAACACGCACCCATACCCATAGAGAGGACGGAGGGGGCTATGGGTGCGTGTTGTCGGATGGGGGTCCCCGCTCGAGCGGGAGCGTTCCCCAGGGCCCGACAACCCGCACCCATAGCCATAGCCAGTCCTCCTCTCAACGACCCCCTTATGGGTATGGGTGTGTGTTGCTCGTTCGTCACATCATGCAAGGGCTCCTTTGGGAAGGTCGCCCATCCTTACTGTGCGGGTTGACTGTGCTGCCTGCTCCTGCCCGAGCTCACAGCAATCGGCGAGCTCCGGCGTGGGCCCGGCGCTCGCGGGCGGTGAGCGCTCGCGCGCGCCTCGGCGCGCCTGCGGCACTGGGCGCGCTGCCGCAGCGCTGCGCATCCGCAGGAGAAGGCGAGGGCGCCACTCCTCGGAGGAGGAGCCCCTGAGCCCATCTAAGACGAAGCAGGACGAGGACGACGTGGAAGCGAGGATAGCTCGAGGATCTCTGAGATCCGGCGGCTCTGGAGGATGTCTCCGGCGCCGCGGCTTTCTCAGAGCGTTCCGGAACGCTCTGAAAGCGTTACGGAACGCCCTGGAGCGGATTTCTGCTTCTGCTAGCCCCGCCCGACTACAGGCAACCTGTATAATAAGGACGCACGATAATGATACAAGGATCTTGGAAGGCCATGCCGACACTTTGCGAGCGGGGCGCGGCCAGAGAAAGCGGCCCACGAAGGGGCCGAAGGGGAAGGAGGAAAGGGCCTAATCTTGGAAAGCTGCTGAACCTTCCTATGCGGGTTGAGTGTCCTCCCCCCCCCAAAGCTGCCGCAGACCTTGCCAACCCTCGGCTGCATGCAAGAGTGGCCCTGGGCAAGAGTGACCTTTGGTGCGCAGATTTTTGAGGGCCGCGGGGGGACCTCACACGGGCGCGCAAGACGCTACTATCGCATCGCGCTCGGCGATCGGGGACCCCAACGTGCCCGCAACGAAGGTCACTCTGGCGAAGGGTCACTCTTACGTCTACAGCCGTGAAAATGACCAAGCAAATCATCATCACACAACTCTGGGCCAGCTTCCCAGACATTTCCTAAAACAAGGAGGGGCCAATTTATGTTGTCAACGCGAACGTGCTCAAACACTGGGCCAGTTTTCCAGCAGGTTGGTTCAGAACCGCTAGTCCAACTTTTTCGGGCGGAGGTTTCTTGATCAGATGCTCTGAAAGGACCCAAGGACACGCAAACAAATAGACAACACATCCCATGACTGGACTCCCCATATTCTCCAATATCTTCTGGGCTTCCGTCTTCCCTCCCACTTCCCATACTTTCCCCTATTTTCCTAGGGATCGACGATTACTTGCATCTGTGTGTTTTTCCTTCTCCTGACCCGTACATGCAACGTCCTGATTTTTTCAAGACGGCGTCCCCGGAATCCCCGACCCTTTCCCCAGGGCCCGTTTCTCATTCTGCATCGGCTTTTGGCAGTCCCCGGGCCCGGCGAGGGCCCCCAGGAGCCGACAGTGGCGAAAACCTCCCGTCCTGATTTTCTAACGACGCGATCATGTCTGGGGATGCTCGACCGTGGTCGAAACCCTCCCGGCCGCCGCCCCGATCTGCCCATAGCACACGGGGGGCGCGCGCGAGGCGCGCCCCGAGGCCGCGGCGCAGGTCACCATGCCAGCGTGGCCTTTGAGCGTGCGCAGGCAGGCCGCCCGCTCCAGGTCCTCGAGGCCCAGGCAGCGAGAGGGTCGAGAGGAGGAGGAGGCGGAGGAGGAGGAGGAGGAGGAGGAGGAGGAGGAGGAGGAGGAGGAGGAGCAGGAGAAGGAGGAGAAGGAGGAGGAGGAGGAGGAGGAGGAAGAGGAGGAGGAGGAGGAGCAGGAGGAGGCGGAGGAGGAGCAGGAGGATCGAGGGCCCCTCGAAGGATCGAGGTTCGAGGGTCGATCGTGTGACGATCGAGGATCGAGGGTCGAGCGTTCGAGGGTCGAACGTTCGAGGCTCGAGGCCCAGCTCGAGGGTCGAAGCCCACATTCGAGGATGGACGGTCGAACGTCGAACGCCCGGGCAATTTTCCCAATCCTCCTGTGTTGTGTGTCCATGTTGAGCTGAGCACTGTGGCCTCCCTCCTCCTCCTCCTCCTCCTCCTCCCCCCTCCTCCGCCCCCCTCCTCTCCCCCTACTCCTACTCCTCCCCCTCCCCCCCCCTCCCCCTCCCCCTCCCTCCTCCCTCATCTTTCCTCCTCATCTTCCTCCTCCCCTCCTCCCCTCCTCCTCTCCCCCTACTCCTCGCCGTCCCCCTCCCCCTCCCCCTCCTCCTCCTCCTCCTCCTCCTCCTCCTCCTCCTCCTCCTCTTCTTTCTCTTTTGCCTCCTCACGCATTGCGGGCGAAGCGGTTTCTCTCGCGCAGCTCGCGACGCGCCGCGCCCGACGGGCGGCGCAACGCAAGGAGCTCTTCCTCACTCCACGGATATCTGAAGGCCTCGAAATAAAACCTCGGCGGGGAGCGGGCCTGTAGAAAAACCACAGGACCCCGAGAACCCCCCGCCACAAAGGACAGACAGAGGAGTCTCAGAGGGCCTGGAAGAGATGGGGCGGCGGGGGCCGCACGGGCCGCAGGGGCGCGGCAACGCGGGGCCCATTGGGGGTGCCACCCGAGGCCAAGGTCCAGTGGCCCCCCAGCCCCCCCCCCAGGGGATGACAACCTCCAGCACGCAGTTGCGAAACTGGGGTGATGGTAGGAGGGCCCGAGCTCACATGCACATGGGGGACCCCCCCACCAGGCAGGAGAGAAGCCGAGTGGCCACGGCTCTCGATGAGGCATCCTGGAGAGAAGGAAGAGCGGGGGGGGGGCCCACGAACGGAGGCGAGGACCCAAGAGGAGAGTGCGCCCCACAGGCCCTGCAATGGCAAGATGGAGGGGCCTCCAGGGCACTCGAGAAGGTAGGAGGTGCTTGCCCCAACGGGGGTCTCCAAGGTCTCGAGGGAGACGGCGCCACGCGGCCGCGGGGCCGCAAACTCGCCCCCTTCGGCTAGTCCGAAGGGGCGTCCCTGCTGGTGGCGTAGTCGTGCAGGGGTTCACCTCCGATTCGGTGTGGGCGCCGTCGTTGAAGTTCTTCTTCAGCCAATGTTACAGGCCTGTGAGGACGTCTCTGTGGTTCTGCTGTCTCCGCTGGTGCTGATATGAGCGTGGTCTCCATTGCCTGAGTTGGACCCCATAAGCAACATACCCAGACCACTGTAAACGTAGTGATGCCAAGACTCAGCTCGCTCGATGCTGCCTCCTTTGTCCCTGATGGTACTTAGAATGATTGTATCCATGCTGTTGTCGTCATTGTCGCTTCCGGGATGTCAATGATGGTCTCGTCGTTGTTGGTGATGACTCCTCGCTGGTGTCGCAATTTCTCGTACCCGTCTCTATTGAGGCGCCTGGCCGTGTGGTAGAGGATGATGCGAGATGTCGTGCCCTCCACACTGGTATCGGCGATGGGTATTGCTCGTCGCAGTGCTTCACTAGCGGCTCGTACCCGTTGACACACTGATTCCTTCAGGTGCCGCTGCCCCCAAGACGTGGAGCGGCTGCGCAGCTTTTCACCATGGCTCACGGTGTCAACATTGATGCCAATAATTCCAAAGGGGAACCCCTTCTTCGCGGATGAGCTTGACGATGCCCTGGCTGTTGTTGTCATCCTTCTCGTACGATGGGGGGGTCTATTGACTTCGGTGTTGTGCCCGGCCCCGTCGACTGCCGGTTGGTTTTTCTTTCAGGCGTCGGAGATGAAGAAAGCCGTTGTCAGACATGGTGAGTATATCGTTGGGGACCGTCGCGCTGTCGTCGTCGTTCGCGTTGTTCAGGTTCTCGGTCTCCGCGTCTGTTTCCTGCACCTGTGCTGGCGCCGTGGCCGGTATCGGCGCTGCAAAGCCATCGGTATCGACGATCTTGGGGCCGATCGGTGACACTTGGAGCTGCATGTACATGATTTCGGCGTAGTCCGCTGGCAATCCACTGTCTCGTTGGTACGTCGTGCCCTCTTGATATCCGCCTTGTTGGTTTCAACCCCGTCGTTAGTGGAATGGGGCAACGGTTTGATCCAGGGTGCTGGACATGCTCGCGAAGCTTGCGCGTGCCTGAGGAGCCTGCTCGGCGTGCTGTATTCCCTAGCGCAGACCTGGCACGGTGCCCCCGTGACGATGTCGGCGATCTGATTCGCTGGCTGGCAGTGGTTGTTGATGCGCTTGGTGCGTGCCACTTTCCTACCGAGCTTGGCCCCGCACCCGTGGCGCATGTCTGTCTGGCGACTAGCCGTGGTGCTGGTCGTGGTGTCGGTGATGATGGGCTGCGCAACTGTTGTGCATGTTGCCGTCGTCTCCGCTCTCCACCTCACTCGTCTTTCGTCGCCAATCCATGTTGTCGCTTTCCGCGTTGCTGCTGTTGCAGTGCACTTGGTAGCTCGTGGGTCTTCGCGCGCAGCAATGAACAACTCGACGGCGTCCTCGATATTTGTAATCGCTTCCCGTTGCTCGATGTACTCGCTTGTCTCATGGATGTAGTTGTTGATCGTAAGTGGCCCAAGCTCCTGGGTCAGTGATGTTGTCGTCGACCAGCGCTTGAAGCTCCCCCCGGCACTGAGTGATGAGGCGTGGAATCTGACGAAGTCGAAGTTGCCACGGTCGGAAGCTCGGCCTTCGTGAAGATCTCAAGGTTGGTGGTTGCCATTCTGCTCATCTCGGTGTGGGTGATGCCGATGGCCTGCCGCGCTGCTGATGCGCCTGCCGCGTTGATTCTTCTGTAACTGGAGGACTTCGCAAGGGTCCATGCCCAAGCATTGAAGGACATCTGGGTGTACTCATAAGCTGTCAAGTAACGAGCTTCATCGGGCCTGTGGCTTCTTTACTGGAAGCCGTTCGCGATGCAACCTCCTGGCTGATATCGCTTCTGTCGTTGATCAGCTCGTGACCTGCGTGTCCATGTCAGTGAAAGACTTTCATTCGCGATCATGTCTCTTACAGCTCGCTTCCCCAGAAGGGCGTTCGCAACGCCGTGAGGCTCGATTTGCTTGTGTTGATCGGTGGCCCGCGCGTGAGTGTCGCTCCACTCTGACGAGGTGGCCACGCGTGGTCTGGGCGGTCTCCGCTACGTCTTTGCCCATGTCGGTCGTCGCTGCAGCCTTTGCGTCGTCGCCGAAGGATGTGGACGAGCTCTTTCTCCTCCTGGTCTTACTGAAGCATTCGCGGTGAATGTTGGATGAGCGCGACCGCGCCGTCGAGTGTTGCCTTGTGGTGGCACTCCTTCGTAACCTCTGATGTGAGGGCGTTGAATGTTAAATCCGCCGGCGGGACTCCTGGTCGCGAACCGAACACTTGCGCTTCAGAGGTGGCCTCCGTGCTGATGTAGAACCACTTGCCCCTGTGCGCTTCCGCGAGCATGGTGGTGATGTGCTCGCTGTCCACGTGCTGTTTGACGATCGCGTTGTCGCCCATGAGCCCGCGGATCGCTGGCTGCGTGCCCTCGGGGATCTCGAAGTGCTCCAACATGTCTTCGATCTCGTCTGCGCTGTGCTGCATGCTGTGGGCGAGGGCGTCGATGACCTTGTGGGAAGCCTCCTTGCGGTCGATCGCGAGGTGCACGCGGTCTAGCTTGTTCCTCTTCTCCATGACGCAGAGGAGCCTGATAGTGAGGTGGTTGAAGTCCGTGGCGTCGTGCTGCCTGCCTCCCGTCTGAGTGCTGACGAAAACATTAGGGTTCTGGTCCTTCGTGCGCTTGTCTGATGTATCTGGTGGTGCTTGATTGCTGCGTTGGCCAGGGTGATGGGGCTAAGCCGGTCATGTCCGAAGCCGTATGGGCTACTCTGTGTCAGCAGTAAAAAGGCAACTGTGAAGATGGGCGGGCGCGCGTGCATGACCATTTCCTTCGGGGCGAGCTTCGCGAGGTCGTCCGTGTTGTCTGAGCCAAGGAAGGGCCTATAGTTGGCGGCCTTGGTTAAGATTTCGGTCAGCTCGTAGATGCTCGCGAACTTCTGGGAATCCCTCTTCATAGCGGTATTGGCAACATCTTTTTCGCTGTAAATGTCGATGATCTGCTCGCGCGACCGGAACCTCGCCGCCTCGTTGTTGCCGGAGTGCCCGGTAGCTTCTCCTCCTGTTAATTAGCGACGTTGTCGTACGTAGTTCGCCGTTCCCGTGGTCATCAAAGGGTATGCTCTTGCCTTCGTCGCTTGCGACCTCTGAACAAGAGCGGCTTCTTGGTGTATATCCACTCGTCGTGGTGCAGGTGGGCTTCTCTAGCTTCTTGCGATCGTTCCACTTGCTGCTCTGGGAAGGTGTCGTGGTCGTGGTGGGCCATGTTGATGATGATCTTGCGAGGTGCGTGGGTCCACGTCTTGGCGGCCTCGACGGATTGTTTGTTTGCGCCTGCTCGTGCCGAGCCGCGTGCTGCGACAGTCATGTCGAAGGTCTCCCTGTGCATGGCGCGGTGGGGCATGCTCCTCGTCGTCGCACGCCTGGGCATCCTTCTTTTTACCGCCGGCTGGTGCTGGCCCCGTGCGTTTGCCTATCTGATCATCCCCATTGCCCTTCTGCTGCCGAGGACGAAGCTTAGCGTGTCGTCCAATCTGTACTCCTGGTATCCCTTTCTAGCCTGCTTCGGGAACGCTTCCTGCGCAAAACCTCCCGCCCTACTTTTTTACGACGCGATCATGTCTGGGAAGCCTCCTGGGCGCGTTCCTTCACGAACGCCCCCCCCCCGCATATCTCGGTCCGACTGTGCTCCCACCTGCGCGCGGCCGACCCTTTGGGATCGGGGCCGGATGGACGCCCGGTCGGCGGCCCGGTCCCGCCCGAGCCCACCGCCGACGCCGCGCGTGCGCCAGCCGACGCCGCCCGGACTTTGAGAGGCACGCTGGCTGCGGATCGCTCTGGAAGCCTCTCTTCGGGGAGTTCGACATCGCTCGTCGGACGGGCAGCACTGGGGGTGCGACCTCAAGGGGGGGTGACGAGAGGGGCCCTAAAGGGGCCCTTGGAGGGCTCCTTTTGGAGCAAGCTGGGGCCCGAAAGGGGCCCTAAAGGGCCCTTGCAGGGCCTTTTTCTTTATCCCCCGATTCGGCTGCCCCCGCATTGCCACCCACCCAACGCTCAGGAAGCCTCTTTTCGGGGAGCTCGCCATCGCTCGGACGTCCATTCCCCGTGCATTTTCCGGTTTCGTGCGTGTACGTTCCCGCAAGATGGTCCACGATGCTTCCCGATGG
>CAUYUJ010002143.1:5000-11862 GCA_963575745.1 Prorocentrum cordatum
CGGAGGAGGAGGGAAGAGGAGGGCGAGGAGCAGGAGGCAGTCGTCCACGGGCTGGCCGCGCGGGTGCCCTCGGGAGCTGGCACGGCCCGCCGCCGATCCTCAGTCCGTGTTGTCGGTGCCCCAGCCGGCGGCCTCCATGGCCTTGCTGTCCCACTGTTTGTCCCTCGTGTTCTCCGCCTGTGGGGAATCTTCCCTCCAACTCGAACGCTCCTCCACCTCCTCTTCCTCCTCCTCCTCCTCCTCCTCAGCACTAGCAGCACCACCCTCATCATCCTCATCGTCAGTATGCTCATCATCTTCATCATTTCCTATCATCATCATGATCCTGATGATGATGATCATCATCATCACCACCATCACCACCACCACCACCACCACCACCACCACCACCACCACCACCACCACCACCACCACCACCACCCATCACCACCACCACCACCACCACCACCACCACCACCACCACCACCACCATCACCATCACCACCACCACCCCGCCGCCGCCGCCGCCGCCGCCGCCGCCCATCATCATCCATGTGCTCCCCCTCGTGCATTTACTCCTCCTAGCTCCGCCTCGTTTATACGGTCAGGAATTGTTGCTGTGCGTGTCGAGGCGGCGGTCCCAACGGCACGCTATCTCATGCAAGGGGATAGCGTGTCGTTCCGTTCCGCGGGGCGGGAGGCTCGGAAAAGGCTCGGGACGTTGAGGACTGGGGATTGGGAAGTGGATGGCGTGTCGCGCCGAACCGTGGTGGGCCAGAACCTGCGGAGCGACACGCTATTCCAAAGTTCCCGATCGCATCCTCCCCCTCCTCCTGCACCTCCTCCTCCTCCTCTTCCTCATTCTCTTCCTCCTCCACCTCCTGTTCCCCGTCGGTCTCTTCATGTTCCGCCTCCTCCTCCTCCTCCTCCTCCTCCTCCTCCTCCTCCTCATTTTGCACCCTGACCAACTCAGCCATGCGCACAGGCTGGATGAATACCGTGCTGGGGCACGGCCAAGATTTCGCAAGACATGGGGTCCGTGGGACGGCCAGCGGAAGACCATCACGAACACACCAGACTACGTAGCCTTTCAGAACCTGAGCTCGTTGTTTTCCCAGACTCCCGCAGCTCCTGGGGATCCGAATTCGATCCGCTGACCACTTGGCCTAGGAGTCAGCTTCACCATTGCCGAACTTCGACGAGCCTCCGACTCGGCGCCGCCCATCATGCTTGAGCGGGCGGTGTGGGCCAGCACCTTGGCAAGCGAGAAAACGCTCACCAGCTCCCCCCAATCGCGAATCCGAGCCCGCACCATTCGCCGCATCACAGACCAAGCACTCTTGCTGCTACAACAGGCCTGCTCGCCTCGAACCCTGGCACCAGAGCGCGCATAGCCTGAGTCTGTGCAGAAGGTCGTGCCTAGTGGGCTGCGCTGGAGACTTCGTTACAACGCAGTCAGTTCAGCGGCGCCAGTAACAATCTCGACATGAGGCAAGACGCCGCACATGGCAGAGACAACGCGATGACGACGACGGCAGAAAGCGAAAATGGCTTAGCCTGCCGTCTGCGCCTGGGCGGGCAGGCGTTGGTCCATCTGCGAGCCGTCGAGGAACACGTGGCCACCCATCTCTGCGGGTCCGCCCGAGAACCACCGATCTGGGACGGTGGATGAGGCGGGCAGAGGGGCGCCCGGCACGCGCAGTCTCCCAGCAACGAAGAACGAGGCAGGGGAGACGCGGCAGCTCTGGCCAGGGAGGTGAGGCACGTGGGGGTCTGGTCTGAACTCATGCACTGATCCTGCGCGCCGCGCGCAAGATGCCCGTGCGCCAGCGTGCGCGGCGCGCTCGTGCACGCGCGACTCCAGCAGAATCGCTGGGCCCATGCTCCCACCGCCTGCGCCGAGGCCACAGGCCTCCAGAAACTACAGGCTTGATGCATGCGCGCCCGAGGGGCAGAAGCTTCGAGCCATTCACTAGCTCCACGAGCGGGGCGACGCTGCTACTCTGAATTCACTCCAGGACGGCCTCTCGAACAACGCCCATAAACCAGAGCCGATAACCGACGACGCGGGTCAACCGCCTGACCGCAGCACGCGGCCCGTTGCCGACCGCAGCAATCCGCCCCCGGGCGGCGCGGCCCAAATCCCTGAATGGCGAGGCCGATCCTGAGAGCTGCGGCAGCACGAGCAGAAAACGGACCGCGGACGCTGCCCCGATGGACTGCCGCTGTGCTGCAGCCGCGCAACAGTATCCGCCGCGCCTTGCTCGAACACCCCGCGCGGCAGCAGGCCGTTCCTGACGGCGGCGGCACGCGTGCTGAGCGGCTCAATGTTGAGACGATGCGATGGGTGGATTGTTTGCGCCCAGGCGAGCATTGGCACTTGCATCGCGCTGCGACCAGACAAACTTTGAACATGCACATGAGCCTGAAGCGCGCGTGCCACTCGAAGCTCGGTGCAATTCGCGCCATGGGCAGCGCCCTCGTACCTGGCGGAGGCCAAGCAGGCAGATGGCACCATGCCATGGACCCGCCGATTTTAACATCCGCGGAGAAACTCGCGAGCTCGCGAGCCCGCGCAACGGCGGGCCCCCTTCGAGCTTCGAGCGCCCCGATGGGGAGACGCGACCAGCGGCAAAATTGATGCCGAGGCTTCTCTCGCTGGAGGCCCCCTCGCATGAAACCGACGCGTTCGCCTCGCAATCCGACCCCCGAGCCCGGCAGCGACGCGACCGTCTCGCGGCGGGCGCCAAGGCGCGCGCCTTTCAGCTCGGCATGCAGCTCGCCCGCGGCTCCTACGAGGCCCATCGCAACGTCGCGGTCTCTACCAGCCAATTGGAAGCCAGAGTCGTCGACCACCAGGCCACGGGCCATGCGCGGATATACCTCTCTGACGGCATCCACGAGGCCAGCTAGGAGAATCTGTGACCTGAGCGCAGCAAATAGGGGAACGAAGAATGACATAAACATAAAAACTCGAAGGTCCGCGCGGATTTCTTGGATCCGCGCGGGGCCCCCCCCCCGGAGCGGCGCCGGGGGCGGCGCTGGAGGCGCCGCCAGGGGTCCGGCGCGGATCCGAGAAATCCGCGCGGACCTCCGAGTTTTTTTATGTTTATGCCATTCTTCGTTTCCCTAGAAAAGTGGCAGCTCAGCGCCCGAGGCACCCGATGCCGCTCGACAAGAAGCGCCAGCTGACGGAGCGGAAGCCCCGTGCGCTGCGCAGCGGGGGCGCGCGCTCGGAGCGCCGCGCGTGCTCTCGAACGCCTCTGGGAGGTCTGAAACAAGGAAGCCTGCCGCGAGCTGCGTCTCTGCGGCCCATTCGGCCCCTGCGGTCTGCGCGCAGACCAATTGATCTGGACGGCGGCCCTTGGCTGACCACCAAAGACTTTAACCCTGACGTTCCACTCTGCGCTGCGGCAGACCGACCTCTGCCGCGGCAACAGGGAAACAGAAGCGGCGGCCGCAGAAGCAGGAGCAGGCGCGCGAGGGGGCATCAGCTCTCGACGCCGCCGCTGCCCGCGGGGCCGAGGATGGGGGGCGCGAGCACGAGGGCCCACGGCCGCTCCGGGACTGCACCCCCGATGTGATTCCAATCGACCGAAGTTCCGGGCAGCGCTCAGGCTGACCGCCAGTGCGGCCCAGGGCCGGTCTCTTGCCACTTCGCAGTAAGCAAATTGCGAAGCCTACCCTGGATCCGAGCCAAGAGATGGACGAGGGCAATCGGTCCGAGACCGCCCTCGCGCCCAGCGAGGAAAACCACCTTCGCCCAAAACCTCGGCCAGCAGCATTCGAAACCGATATCTTCGAACGAGCCGATGAAGATCACGAGGCCAACATCCGACAGAGACAGCAGCCGGCGAGGAGTGACCCGGTCGAAACCGCACTCCGACTTCGGAGAGAAAACGCGAATGCTACCCCTGGGCCCCCGAGCGACGGCCGTGGAAAAGGGTGGCCGAGATCCCCGGGCCAGGCGACGGCGCCCTCCACGGCCCCGACGCGCCACCAGCGAGCGCCCCCGCTCTTCCTCGAGGAACTAACTCATGACGCAGCGTGGCAGGCTGGATCTTGAGAGCCTCCGCGCTGATCAAATTAAAATAACTAGCATGTCATGGGACGGGCGGCTCATAAGCAACGCGGATCGCAGCCCCACCGATCCAGCTGCGGCCCTTTGCCCAGGCACGCCAAGCACCCCTCTTCGACTTCTCGGAATCGCGGAACGCGCGATCGCCGAGCTGTTTGGTAGCATCCGCTGCAGCTGCAGCCAGCTCATAGTGCATGCACCAAGCAAGACTGAAAAGCTCTTGCCACGGACGTGCTCGATTGAACCCAACTGCAGCTGAGCCGCCGCGAGCCTGGGCCCGATGAGCGAGGCGAAAGGTTAAACCTCTGAGCGGGTCTGGTCGCCATCGACTGAGCCCCGGAAAGCAGCGAGCCAGAAAACGCCGCCAGAGCGAGCGAGGCGAGCGCCTGGGGCACTCGAGGTCCTCAGGCAATGCTGGCTACTTAACTACAGAGAGAGAGAGAGAGAGAGAGAGGCTCGTCACGGGCGACTCGGAGGGCGCGATGTCGCAAACGTCGGCGGGGTCGAGCTCCGCGGCCTGGATCCAGCGCCGCCACTCGGCGTCCACGGTGCCGCCCGTCACGTCTAGCTCCGCGTCGGGCCACAGCTGCACGGGGCCCTGCCCTCTGCGCCCCCGGCACGCCAGCAAGGAAACGCCTGAGGATGCAAGCCGCCACGTAACCGAAATTAACCGACCCGCACGCGCGCGGCGCGAGCATGACCGGCATGTGGGGTGCCGTGCCCATGTCGGCGTTAACCTCCACGGTCGCGTCGTACTGCAGTTGCGCCGACACCGCGAAGCAGCCCAGCACCGCGCCGTCAGACTCCGACGGGTTGGGGCGCGTAGCTGCCACTGGAGCCAGTACGTCACTGGAGCCAGCACGTCTGCATCAAGGGCCTGTGGCCATCCCGACTCGCAGAGAATTTCGGGCGTCATGTTGAAACCGCCGCACACAGGGAACGGCATGTTGGCCACCTTGAGAACAGCTCTCACAGCCTCGAGCATCTGCCAATTCCTCGGCGAGTGCTGCTCGATGTCGTGCATGTACAGCGTAACCCACGGGGAACCGCCAGGCATGATGTCCGCGGCGCGTAGCGCCACGGCGCGGCCGCCACATATCGATGGGGGGCAACCATCTGCAGCAAGCCGCCACTGGTGTCCGTGCCCTGGCCAGAACTCGCGGCAGGCTCCATCCTGCCGCGCCGGACTGCCTTGTGCAGATTGCTCTCCCATGAAGCACGCGTGTCTATCTGGTGATGCTCCTGCAACCTTCGACATGAGACTGCTGAACACGCTGATGCTTGACCAACGCCTCTAGGCCGAGGAGCCCTGTGACGATGCTGCTGACGAACGTCCACTTACTAAAGTTGCTGCGCTGCAAGATCTTCGGTCCCACAACCAGAAAATGCTGCACTGTAGTTGCCTCGCAGCTTCTTGACAGCCTGCTTCCACCGTGCTTCTGCATGAACTGCTCGATCTCAAGGGGAGCTGTGAGCCTGGGCGGACTCCAAGTACGCGAAGAGCTCCGTCTGTGACTGGGTCGCGCGCTCAGCTTCAGCAGCGGCAGCCGCGGCGGCCGCGGAGCAGTGCTGCTCTGCCAGCGGCGCCTCCTGCATGCTGGGCCGCGGGCTGAGCAGCAAGGCCACCAGCAGCGCCAGACCCGCCAGCAACAGCAGCAGGCCCACCAACCGCAGGCGGGCGGAGGGGCCTCGGGCGGCACCGCGTTTTGCAGCACAGGCAGGAGCTGCTCGAGCGCGCCTGCGACCTGGGCCAGCTTGGCGCTGCCGGACCCGTTGGTGAAGGACGCCACCAGCTGCTTGAGCTGCTCGGCGGGATCGGCCTGGCCCGTGGCGGTAAAAGGCGGCTGCCACCTTGGCGAAGGCGGCTCGGGCTGCAGTCTCTGCTGCCTCGGCAAGATCATTTTTGCACTGGGCTGCGTGAGCCACTGCCTTGTTAACTGCATCTTGAGCACGATCAAATGCACGCTGCGCCTTGACACGCTTATCCTTGAGAATATCCGGATCAAGGCGAACAGCCTTCGCATATGCACGGGGCTTACCATTGAGCAGACCCCTCTGAGCAGCTACGCGACAAATCGCCTTGGTTGGCCAATCACTCGAGAGCTGTTCGAAATCAGCGGCGGGCATCTTGGCGTAGATATGCGCAGCCTCCTCCGACAAGAACACCTTGCCACGAGGCGGGCCCTTAGCCCATTCACCAAGATCGCGATTGCCGCGTGCAGCGCCAGGCTGGCGACCAGCAGAATGGCCACAACGAAAGCAACTCTTACGCCAGCTGTAGCTGAACTGGCAGCCGGACTTCTTGTGACCAAAGGACCAAGCCGAGAAATCAGGTGCACCATTGAGGGCCATGCCTGTTCCGAAGTGGCGAGTGCACAAGGAGTAAAGAGTTAAAAGCAGGCGGGGGCCGTTGATCCCCCCACGCTACATCGCTCAAGTCCTGGGAGCCACAACGCTACGGCCTTAAGCCAAAATGGTTACGGACCTCCTCCTGCTCCCCCTCCTCCTCCTCCTCCTCATCCTGCTGCTTCCTTCTCTCCTCCTCCTCCTCTTCCTCCTCCTACTATAACTACAACTACAACTACAACTACAACAACAACAACAAGAAGAACTACTACTACTACTACTACTACTACTACTACTACTGCTACTACTACTACTACTACTACTACTACTACTACTACTACTACTACTACTACTACTACTACTACTACTACTAATACGACTACTACGACTACTACGACTGGCCTACCACCACTACTACTACTACTACTACTACCACCACCACCACCACCACCACCACCA
>CAUYUJ010002143.1:11962-14462 GCA_963575745.1 Prorocentrum cordatum
CTCCTCCTCCTCCTCCTCCTCCTCCTCCTCCTCCTCCTCCTCCTCTTCCCCCTATTACTACTTTCTTATCTCCTCCTCCTCCTCCTCCGCCTCCTCCTGCTGCTGCTGCTGAGCACCCCATCCCCATTTCCACCCTCCCCTGCCTCCTCCGGCGCGCGCGCACGCTCCCGCCTGCGCGGGAGGGTGCGCGGGAGGGGGAGGGATCGGGGACGAAAGGGGTTCGCGGGTTCCACAGGGGGGCTTGGCGAATCAGCCTGCGTATTTAGCTGGCCTCCCCGGCGCTGGAGGCGCCTCTACGCGTCGAGGGAGGTGCCCAGCGGCGGATCCGAAACCGGGTGCACGCAGCAGCTGTCGTACGTACCCCCCCCTCCTTCCCCCCCCCCCGCCTGGAGCAGACGGGGTCGGAGGATCGCACCACATAGCCCGCCTTGCGTTCGCCCGCCCGCGGAGGCGGCCAGGCGCGGCCAGCTGCGGTTTTTGTTCGTTCCCTTTCGGTCTGGGTCAGGGGCTGCGGCTCGCAGGCCAGAGGGAGTTTAAGCACGCTACCTCGGCACGGCGGCGGGCTGGGTCGACAGCCGCCGGATAGTTGCTCAGCGCCAGCGATCGGCATGCTGCGATCGCCATGGACGTCCTGGTGTCTCAGGGTTGGGTGGGCGCAGAGGGCAGAGAGCCGAGCTCGGAATCGCGCGCCGCATCGCCGCCGCACAGCAAAGAAACTGACCAGCGCCACCAGCGCCACCGCAGGCACGCTCTCAAGGGCCCAGGCCTCGGCGCACACTGCCAGCCCAGCCTGGCCAGGGGGGCGCTGCCCACCAGGATCTGAAGCCGGGGTCCTCGATTCTCGAGGCCTCGGTCCTCGGACATCCATGCCTTGATCCTCGATCCTCGACAGCTCGACATCTCGATCCTCGATGCCTCGATTCTCGATGGCTGGCGGGCCTCCCTCCCTCTCCAGACGCCTCGACCAGCGTGCGCTCAGCGTAGTACTGCTTGTTGACGTTGCAGGTCTTGTACGCACAGTCCTGCGGGAACAGCAAGCGACCACAACCACATCGAGGACACACCCTGGGGGATGTTCTATGCATGCTAACAATCTTCGGAACACCGACGACGGCTTAGTGCTGGCTGTGGTCGATGTGGCGTACCAGGACGGCAAAGTCGACCACAACCCCAACCACAAAGTGTTTATGTCGAGGTCGGTGGGTTCCTCCCCGAGGGGCCCTCCCGAAAAATCCATTCAGTTTTATGTCGGGCATGTCTCCCTACAGGCGGGTTTTGGACGAAAAGTTTGAAAAGTAATCGAGCATAGTCAAACATGGTCAACAAATACTCAAAAATCGTCCCCAGCCTGTTTGTGCTTGACAATGTTTGCCTGTTCCTCCTGTAGAAGGACACGCCCGACTCAAACTCGGTTGTGGCTGTGGCTCTTCGATGTGCCCGGGGTCCATGCTCTTGCACTCCAGGCACCGGTCGTGCTTCTCCTGCACAGGACGAGGCCAGCACAGGATCGGGAGCGGCCAGGAGGGGGGTGTCCAAGAGGGGGGGGTGCAAATCATGATCGGCGGCATGTGCGCGGCCCAGCGGGGGGGCCAGGGACGTAATGAAACAAGAAGAGGCGCCATGAAATCTGGGGAAATATCATGGCCCCCGCCATGATATCCCCCCCCCTAGTCATCACCCCCCTCTTTGCCGCCCCCGACAGGAGCGAGCTCGGCTCGGGATACACATCCGGGATCTCTGACAATCCACCGGTCCTGGAGGCTGTGTCGGGCGCGGCGGCGGGCCCAGGGCCCAGAGCGCTCCTGCACGCTGCGCGAGCGCTCCCAGGAGCACTCTGCTGGCCATCGCTCGGATGTCCATTCCCTGTTTTTTTTTTCGGTTCCGTGCGTGGCTTTTTCGCCAAACCATCAGGGATGCTCCTCGATGGTCCTCGCCGAAGGAAAAATGCACGTCCGAGCGATGCCAAGACGCTGCGCGAGCGCTCCAGAGCACTCTGGGACTCCGGCTGTCCTTGCCCTGGCCCCGACCAATCCTTCGTCAGGCAGCAGGAGACGTCCTTCTTCGTGCCCTGCGCGCCCGTGACCAGGCCGGCCTCGTTGCGCTCCGCGCACGGGTTGCCGTGGTCCCGCGCGCAGGCCTGGTAGCTGTAGGCCAGCCCCTCGTCGCAGCCCGCGCAGGGGTCCTGCTCGACCTCCCGGGAACTCCGACGCCGTGTGCTTTTTTCCCCCGATTTGAACGCCCGACATGGGTACGGAAAAAAATGGGCACAATGCCCAACAACAAATGTTGTCCCAAACCAACAGCGGCGGCTGTTGAGCAGGCGGCCTTCTGCCTCAAATGTACACAGGCCGAGGCGACACCGACAGCGAGTCCTGTTCAAGATGAACAGGAACTGCTGTTGGGCATTGTACCCATTCTTTCCGTGCCCATTTCGTTCGTGCCGACCCGACGTCGACCTCCCCCCCCGACGTCGACTCCGACGCCGTGTACTTTTTTTCCC
>CAUYUJ010002143.1:16962-25725 GCA_963575745.1 Prorocentrum cordatum
TTCCCCCCCTCCCTTTCTCCTCAGCCTCCCCCTTCTCCCCCTCCCCCTTTTTCCTCTCTCCTCCACGTCCTCCTCGTCCTCCTCCTCCTCCTCCTCCTCCTCCTCCTCCTCCTCCTCCTCCTCATCCTTCTCCTCCTCCATCCACTTTCCTCACAAACTACTCCTCCCTGTCGCACCCCCAGGCGTGTCAGTGCGGCGGGGCTGTCGTTTTGCCTTCAGCTTCCTGACCGCCTATGATCTTGAAGCTTGACATGTGCAACAGTTTCAAGGATGAAGGGCAGGCCGTTCTCAAAATGTGATTGTCCCCTCAACTCCGCCGCAATCGCCTGAAAAGTTTGCAACAGCTTCAAAGATGGAGGGCGGCGGGTTTTCAAGATATGGTTCTCCCCTGAACGCCGCACACATTCGTCTAAAACGTTCGCAACGGCTTCAGGATGGAGGGCGGGTTGTTTTCAACTGCGGTTCACACCGTAGCGCCGCGCGCATTCGTTGGAAACGTTTGCAACAGTTCCAAGGATGAAGGGCGGGTGTTTTTCGAACTGTGGCTCTCGCCTTAGCGCAGCGATCATTCGACAAAAAATTGCAGCAATTACAAAAATGGTGGGCGGTTGGTTTTCAAAATGTTGGTTTTCAAAACGTGGTTCTCGCCTGAATGCCGCGCGCATTCGTGTTAATTGCAACACCTTGAAGGGTAGAGGGTGGGTATGCTTTTTCCCCAAACATCCTGTGGTGTTGGGTCCTCGTTTTGAAAACACTCCCCGCGTTCCCTCCTCCCTTCCCCCCCCTCTTTCATCCTCCCTGCGCTTCACCCATAGGGAGCTCCACCGAAGCCCCCTGTGGGACCACCCGCACGCGCCCCGGAAACCCAATTTGCCATTTTAACCCACCCAGTACAACGCTTCGTGGCCCCATAAGGAGCTCCACCGAAGCCCCCGCCCACATGCGTCCCGGAAACCAGATTTGGCATCTTCGCCCACCCAGTACAGCGCTTCGTGGCCCCATAGGGAGCTCCACCACCCCCCCTGTGGGACCGCCCGCACGCGCCCCGGAAACCCAATTTGCAATTTTCACACACCCAATACAACGCTTCGAAGCCCCCAGTGGGACCGCCCACATGCGTCCCGGAAACCTGATTTGGAGTCTTCACACACCCAGTACAACGCTTCGTGGCCCCAGAGGGAGCTCCACCGAAGCCCCTATTGGGACCGCCCGCATGCGTCCCGGAAGCCAATTGTGGCATTTTCGCCCACCCAGTACAGCGCTTCGTGGCCCAATAGGGAGCTCCACCGAAACCCCCAGTGAGACCGCCAGCATGCGTCCAGGAAGTTTAATTTGGCATTTCCACCCACCCAGTACGACGCTTCGTGGCCCAATAGGGAGCTCCACCGAAGCTCCCAGTGGGACCGCTCGCATGCGCCCCGGAAACCCAATTTGCCATTTCCACCCTCGTGCAGCGCTTCGTGGCCCCATAGGGAGCTCCACCGAACCCCCCAGTGGGACCGCCCGCATGCGTCCTGGAAACACCCAATCTGCCATTTTCACCCACGTTTCGTACACCCAATCTGCCATTTGGGACCGCCCGCAAGCGTCCCCAACGCTTCGTGGCCCCATAGGGAGCTCCACCGAAGCCCCCAGTGGGACCGCCAGCATGCGTCCCGGAAACCAAATTTGGGGTTCTTAACCCACCCTCTACAACGCTTCGTGGCCCCAGAGGGAGCTCCACCGAAGCCCCCAGTAGTACCGCCAGCATGCGTCCCACACACCCACTTTTGTATTTTAACACACCCAGTACAGCGCTTCGTGGCCCAATAGGGAACTCCACCGAACCCCCCAGTGAGACCGCCAGCATGCGTCCCGAAAACCACATCTGGGATCTTTAACCCACCCAGTACAGCGCTTCGTGGCCCAATAGGGAGCTCCACCGAAGCCCCCAGTGGTACCGCCAGCATGCGTCCCACACACCCACTTTTGTATTTCAACACACCCAGTACAGCGCTTCGTGGCCCCATAGGGAGCTCCACCGAAGCTCCCAGTGGGACCGCCCGCATGCGTACCCCACGTTTCGTGGCCCCATAAGGAGCTCCACCGAAGGCCCCAGCCCCACTGCCCGCATGCGTCCCACACACCCATTTCGGCGCACCCCTCATACGTTTCGTGGCCCCATAAGGAGCTACACCGAAGGCACCAGTGCCAACGCCTGCATGCGTCCCCCCCGCCCAGCGCTTCGTGGCCCCATAGGGAGCTCCACCGAAGGCCCCAATGCTACCGCCCGCATGCGTCCCCCCCACCCAGTGCAGCGTTTCGTGGCCCCGTAGGGAGGTCCACCGGCGGCCCCAGCGCTACCGCTCGCATGCGTCCCCCCACCCAATACAGCGCTTCGTGGTCCCATTGGGAAATCCACCGAAGGTCCCAGTGCTACCGCCCGCATGCGCCCCCCACACCCAGTACAGCGTTCCGTGGCCCCGTAGGGAGCTCCACCGAAGCCCCCAGTGCTACCGCCCGCATGCGTCCCCCCCCAATACACCGCTTCGCGGCCCCATCGGGAGCTCCACCGACGGCCCTAGTGTCACCGCTCCACCGAATGCCCCCAGTGCCACCGCCCGCATGCGTTCCCCCCACCCAGCGCTTCGTGACCCCATAGGGAGCTCCACCGACGGCCCAAGTGTTACCGCCCGCATGCGTTCCCCCCCACCTAATGCAGCGCTTCGTGGCCCCATAGGGAGCTTCACCGAAGAAGATATTCACAATTGCGGCACCCACAACTGCATTTGATTGGGTCCTTCGCCATGATAATTTTTCAAATGTGGTCATCGCCCTGGCGCCGCGCACGATGCGTCTAACAAGTCTGCAACAGCTTCAAGGATGGAGGACCGGTGGTTTTCAAACTGTGGCCCTCACCTTAGCGACGCGCGCATTCGCCTTACAAGCATCCAGCAGTTTCAGAGATGGTGGGCGGTTGGCTTTCGAAACGTGGTTCTCGCCTAAATGCAACGCACATTCGTCTTAAAAAATTGCAGCATATTCAAAGATGTAGGGCGGATCTTGCTTTCAAGTTCTGGCTCTCGCTTTAGCGCCGCTTGCATTCGCCTTGATAGTCTGCAGCCGATTCAGGAATGCGTATGGTTGAATTCCCAAGAACCTTCTGGCACGATTCAAGCTTGCCAGGACCTAACAATCACGTGGATGTGCGGTGTTGAACTCCCAGGAACAGTGTTCTGGCACGACTGAGGACAGTCAGGGCGCAACACTCACGTTGATTTGCGGTGTTGGCATCCCAAGATAGGCTTCAGGGGGCGATTGGAGGTTCTCAGCCGTTTGCCTTCCAACGGGCCACCCCCGCGATGGAAAAGTCTTGTAGTGACCTATGAAGAGGGGATGTTTGGGGAGGGTGTATGGCAACATCGTTGATGCGTCTTGGGTTTACTCTAGCCCTCCTCCTCCTCCTCCTCCTCCTCCTCCTCCTCCATCCATGTTCCTTCTGATTAACTCCTTCCTGCCACACCCCCAGACGCCTCGGTAGATCGGGTTGGGCGTTTCGCCTGGGACTTCCTCAACACCTATGATCGTGAAGCTTGAAATCCGTAGCAGCGTCAGGGATGGAGGACGGGCCGTTTGCAAGATGTGGTTTTCGCATCTGCGCCGCGCACAACCAGTGTAACAGTTGCAACAGCGTCAACGATAGAGGGCGGGTGGTTTTCAAGGTGTGGCTCTCGCCCTTCAGCGCCGCGCGTCTTCGTCGTAACAGTTTGCAACATCTTCAAGGATGGAGGCCGGGTCCTTTTTCAACGTGATGAAGCCCGCCCCTAAGCGCCACGCGCACTCGGCATAAAAGCTTGCAACCATTTCGACATTCAAAGGTGGGACAATTGCACAATGTGACCTTCGCATTGGTGCCACGCACATTCGTCTGCAACGATGTCAAGGATGGAGGGCGGGTGGAATTCAAAATGTGCCTCTCGCCTCAGCTCCGCGCGCATTCGTCTTTCAAGTTTGAGACATATTCAAATAACTAAGCGTATGGTGAAAGTCCGAGGCGCTGTACTCTGGCACGATTTAGGACTGTCAGGACGCAGCCGTCACGTGGATTCGCGGCGCTGAAGTTCCAGGAACGGTGTTCCGGCAAGATTGAAGATTCTCAAGACTGACCACTCACGATGATTCGCGGCGTCGAAGTCCCGTGAACGGCGTTTCGGCACGACTAAGGAATCTAAAACGGATGTCCTCCGATGGTGCACTTCCCGCAATGAGAACTCTTGCATAAAGGGATATAGGGGCTGTGCAGAGGGAGCTCGGAGGGAGAGTCTACCGCAACACCATGGATGCGTCGTGGGGTTCTGGTCCTCCTTCTCCTCCTGCTCCTCCTCCTCCTCCTGCTTCCCTCTCCCTGATGAGTGACTCCACCCTCGCGCACAACCAGACGTGTCCGCAAGCCAGGCGTGATGATTCGCTGGAGACTTCCCTACAACCGACTACTCCGAAGCGAAACAACCATCGGCAGCTACAAGGTTGGAGGGCCAATCTTTTTCAAAATGCGGCTCTCGCCTTGGCGCCGCACGCGTCCGTAGCACAGCTCATAGCAGTCCTCTGGGCGTGGGTGGTGAACAGAACTATCCCTTCCCTATGTCAATGCCCCTTATTCCCCATTTCGGGAACTGTTTATCGCTCTGGGGGCATGCGGTAATTATGGGGAACCGAGGGGGTACAGTGCCCAAGATGGCTCCAAGATGGCCTCCGATGCTCCAAGATGGCCGCCAAGATAACGTAAGATAGCCAAACATAACCCGATATACCCTCCGAAAAGCCTCCGAGGTGGCCCAGTACGGCCCAAAGACGGCTCTGAAAGCCTTGCCCCCCCCCAAGAGGCCAAACTCCTCCAACAAACTGATATCTGATATCAGCCTTCTCGCCTTTTCCCTTGCGCTGGGCCTTTGAGGCGTCAAGATGGCCCCAAGTTGGCCCAAGAGAGTCCAAGAGGAACCCAGATGGACACTGCAGTGTCTCAATGGGCCCTCAAGAGCGCCCCAACAGCACCCAAAGGGGCAAAGTGTGATGCCCCAGGGGGAGTGGGGAGACGAATTATCCCCACCCCCTCTCGACCCATGGGGCACAAGATCGCCTCAGGACGCCCGAGACCCCCCCCCCAAGGCCCCAAAGAGCCCGAAGCCCCCAAGAGGGCTACAAGACCCTACCAGCCAGAAAGGCCCCAAGAGGAAGCAAAGCCGCACCCAAATGGCTCCAAGACGCTTACAAGAGGCCCCAACAGCAAAACCTCCGCGAAGGCCTGCCGCTTCTCCACTTCCTCCGCCTTCTCCTCCTCCTCCTCCTCCTCCTCCTCCTCCTCCGCTCCACGGCCTCCTCCTCCTCCTCCTCCTCCTCCTCCTCCTCCTCCGTATCATCATCATCATCATCATCATCATCATCATCATCATCATCATCATCATCATCATCATCACCACCATCATCATCATCGTCATCATCATCATCAGCAGCAGCATCATCATCAGCAGCAGCATCATCAGCAGCATCATCATCAGCGTCATCCGCATCACCATCATCAGCATCAGCATCAGCATCAGTATCAACATCATCATCATCATCATCATCAACATCATCATCATCATCATCATCATCATCATCATCAGCATCAGCATCATCATCATCATCAGCATCATCATCATCATTTACCATCACCATTCATCATCATCAGCATCTTCATCCTCCTCATCATCATCAGCATCATCATCACCACCACCACCATCATCATCATCACCATCATCATCAGCACCATCATCCTCACCATCATCAACATCAGCATCATTATCAGCATCAGCATCAGCAGCAGCATCATCATCATCATCAGCATCATCATCAGCATCACCATCAGCATCAGCAACAGCATCAGCATCAGCATCATCAGCAATATCATCATCATCAGCACCATCATTATATACGTCCTTCTCCTGCTCCTCCTCCTGCTCCTCCTCCTTCTCATCCTCCTCCAAGGTGGCTCCAGGAGGCCTCTGCGAGGCTCGCAGGACAACCTGCCTGGGCATCGGCGTCAACATCGCACCAGTTACGAGCATAGAAGGTGGGTGGTGTTCAAAATGTGGCCTTGACTACGCACCGCGCACGTTCGTTGTAAGAGCGCCAACAATTACAAAGATGGCGGACCAGCTCGTTTTCAATGCGGCAACCGCTGCAGACTCCCTCAAACGTTCTAACCCAAAACGCCAAATTGTGCAGCGAACTGCACGGATGGAAGGCGGCTCCTATTCAAAATGGAGCTCTCACTCGAGACCTCCGCAGATTGTAGGACCAGCACTTGGGACTGGGGAGATCCTTTTCGAAACGCAGCCGTCGCTGGACCCTTCCTTGGACTTTACCATCCTACATACCTCCTTGCGTCTCCTGTACCTACGCAGTCTGGGGAGGAGGAGGAGGAGGAGGAGGAGGAGGAGGAGGAGGAGGAGAGATGAGAGGCGGAGAGGAGAGGATCAACATGGAGGAGGCGGAAGGGCCCGGAGGAGGTATGGAGGATTGGGGGCTAGGGGTGGAGGGGGAGTAGGAGGCGAGGGCGGGGGGGATGATGGAAGGATGGATGAGGAGGGAGGGGTGGGAGAGGAGGGGGCAAGAAATAAGGGAAGAGACGGAGGGAGAGTGATGAGGGGACACGGCGTACGGAGGAGGGAGGGGGGACAGATGTATGGCGGGGGGATTGAAATAGGGCAGTGGAGAGGGAGGAGGGAGGGAGGAGGATCTGTATTAGCGGCGGAGAGTGGCTGAGGAGTAGGACGGTAGGAGTTCGTGGCGGCGAGTGCGTGAGGGATGGACATTGGCGGTGAGGCAGGAATGGGTATTGTGTGAGATATGCTCGCCGAATTGGTGTTGGCTGCTTACACACCTGGGGCCGCCGCCGCGTGCGAGTCCCACGAGCATAAGGACGCCACACTGCCAGGGGTACCCCGGAGCCTGGGAGGAAGGAGCGGGCGAATCTGGGGCATGCTGGAGAGGCGGGGGCGGAGGACGCTTCGGCTGCGAGCGCGCGGATGCTAGCGGGAGTGTCGTGTACAGGGTTATGGGTGCCGCGGTCCGCTTCACCGCGAAGTGCTTCCCAATGCGGAACGTGAGAGGGACGACGCGGAAGGAAAAAACGCTAGAACGTAGCCGCGACGTTCGGAGGAGGGCCAGTCGAGACAGCAGCGGCCTCCCCAGGCGCGCCCTATCACTTCTGAGCCTGCTGGAGGCTTCTTCTCGCCACGGCTGGATCCGCCTCGAAACGGCTGGGGCGGGAGGTCCCAGGAGAAGTCTGGGGTCCGATTCTGAGCGGGAAGTGGGCCCGGCAAGGCGGGCCACAACGTTGTCTCTTCCGGACGGACCAGGAAGAGGAGGGTGGGCGCATCATGGCCCGAGGCCCTGAAAGCCTCGGGCCCGACACCTCCCCGATTTCATGGCCCCGGGCGGGGCCATGAAATCGGGGAGGTGTCCAGGACCTGGCCACGCAGCCCACGCCCCGCTGGACCTCACACGCCTCCCGGACGCCCGGCGGCTGCCGGTCACAACGCGGGCCGCTGGCGGCCGAGCGGGCCGATCGGCGGAGAATTCAATTTTTTACATTATTTTTGTGATCTAAAAAACCCAAAAGACACCGAAGACATCTCCCTCCAGGAACATCCGAGACCCGGCCCTCCTCCGCGATGTAGATGAGGTGGCACAGCGCCCACACCCCGAAGACGCCGAGGCGCACGTCGGCGCGCGCGGCCATGAGGCCAGACAGCGCCTGCAAGAAGCCGTCGAGGGGCGGGAAGCAGGCGATATCGCCCAGGCCCAGGTCCTCCACCCGCTTCCCCTCCCTCCCTCCTCCTCCTCCTCCTCCTCCTCCCTCCCTCCACCTCCACCTCCTCCCTCCATCCCTCCCTCCCTCCCTCCCTCCTACCCTACCCTCCTCCTGCCACCACCTCCTCCCCTCCTCCTCCTCTTATCCTCCTACCTCCTCCTCCTCCTCCTCCTTCTTCTTCTTCCTCCTACTCCCTCTCCTCCTCCTCCTCCCCTCCTCTTCCTCCTCCTCCTCCTCCTCTCCTCCTCCACTCCTCCTCCACCTCCTCCTCCTCCTCCTCCTCCTCCTCCTCCTCCTCCTCCTCCTCCTCCTCCTCTCCTCCACCTCCCCTCCCACCTCCCCTCCCCTCCGCCCTCCTCCTCATCCTCCTCCCATCTCTCCTCCTCCTCCCCCTCCTCCTCCGTCTCCTCCTCCCTCCTCCACAGTTGCACACTATGAATACTGCTCTCCCCTCTCCCCCGAGGTCCCCGAGGTCGTACACTGCCCCCCTCCGCGTATGACTGTTTTACACATCGGACCCCCAAAGGTGATCGATCAGATGTCTTTATCCAATCCGAGCGATATCGGGGTTTCCCGATGGGGCTCCCGCTAAAACGTTGGCTCCATGTTTTGTCTCCCAGTCCTTCTAAATCCTACTCCCGCTGCAACGCTGCCCTCATTTCTTTGTTGCGCATATTCCAAATCACGTTCCCACTACACCGTTGGCTCTCAAAAAAAGTTCCCATTCTCTCCGAATCATTCATTTACATGTTTGGTCTTGCGTCATCTCTGGCCTCCCTCCGAACATGTCACGCTCTGCCGTGCTCTTCTGCGCCGTGCTATGCCGTGCACTACCATGCATCTCGTGCCCTCTCGGCATCATTGCCCTGCTCGACATCCGACTGTGCGAATAGATAGGAGATCCACCGCATGGTAAGAGATGGGAGGGA
>CAUYUJ010002143.1:25825-35825 GCA_963575745.1 Prorocentrum cordatum
ACTGCCTTTCCCCCTGGAGCCTTCGGTGGAGCTCCCTATGGGGCCACGAAGCGTGTGAGGAGTGAACCAAAATGGCCAGGTGGTGGCATACTGCCTTTCCCCCTGGAGCCTTCGGTGGAGCTCCCCATGGGGCCACGAAACGTGCGAGGGGTGTGACGAAGAATGACGATGAAGGTGAGCAGAGGGCAGAAGCAAGAGGAGACGGAAGGAGGACGGAGTGAGGAGGGAGGAGGGGCGGAGGAGGAGAGGAGGAGAGGAGGAACGCGGGGCGCTGCGCATTCAAAGCGAGGACCCAACCCACAGGATGGTTGGGAACAAATCGATGTATTCCCCCTCTTCCTTTTCCTCGCTCCCCCCTCCGACCCTTCCCCGACAAGGCTCACGTCGCCCAACAGACGCATTCGAGAACACCCTCCTGGTGCGTTTTCAATGCTAGCCGGCCGCTCTGCGGTTGATCGGGAATTTCTGCATATAGAAATAAGGGCGTGCGCCTGTGCTCGATGACGACCGGAAGCCCGCACGGCCCCCTTTCGGCCTCTCCCCGAAGGCCGGTTTTATGCGGATGTCCCACGCGAGGGCGCCGGTTTGGATTTTTTCGCCGGAATCGCCGGAGATGGAGTCGAAAGCCCGTGCGGCCCCCCCTGTCGGCCCCCCCCCCCAGAGCAAGCCTCGCGAGGATGTCCCAAGCGAGGGCGCCGGTTTCGGATGTGTCGCCGGATTCGCCGGACATGGAACCGGAAGCCGCGCGGCCCCCCTCGGCCTCTCCCCATGGCCGACTTTGCCAGGATAGCGAAGCGCCGGTTTGCCCCCTCGGCCTCTCCCCCAGGGCTGGCTTTGTGAGGATATCCCTCGCAAGAGCGCCAGTTTGGATTTTGTTCGCCGGAAGCGAAGCCGGAAGCCCCCACGGCTCCCCTTCGGTTCCTCCCCCAAGGCCGGTTTTGTGAGGATGTCTCAAGCGAGAGCGCCGGTTTTGGAATTTTTGGCTCCATTCGCCGGAATTGGAGCCGGAAGCCCGTTCGGCCCCCCCTCGGCGCTTCCCCCAGGGCCGGCTTGTGAGGCCAAGCGGGGGCGCCGGTTTCGGATGTGTCGCCGGATTCGCCGGGAATGGAGCCGGATCCGAAGTCCGCGCGGCCCCCCCTCGGCCCCCCCCCCGCAGCCAATTTTGTGAAAATGTCCTGAGCGAGGGCGCCGGTTTGTGATTTCCCCCCGGATTCGCCGGAAAGGGAGCTGGAAGCCCGTACGGCCCCCCCTCGGCCCCGCGTGCAGCAACAGCCTTCCTCAGAATTGCAAAACGTTGGGTTTCTTGTCGCGTGGCTGGAAGGAGAAGGATCGCGATCCCTCTGGGCGCGCTCCGTGTGCCAGCAATCTGGTAGCAGGAAGTCCTGGCTATGTCGACGGCGACGGCTGCGACACAATGCACGAGTAAGACCACGCGGGAGATAGCGAGAGACAATGTCGGTGCTGTAAGGAAGCCCCCCAGGGCTTACCAGGAGTCCCAAGGGGTCGGCGGATGTGGCGTAAGCCTATATAGATCCACGTCCGGAAGTGACGTGTTGCCGGAGGCAGGTCCGCGGATGCTGTAATGCAATGGATCCAATGTGTCCAATGCTTGCATAATTCCTACATATTGTATTGTATTACATTATTATGTCTCCCCCCCTAACCCCCCCCCTGGAGTCGCGCCACTTCCATCGACCCTCAGGAGGAGGGCCCCTTCTGGGCCTCAAAATCTAGAAAAACCTATGGAAAACCGTTGATTTGGGCACCTTGAGCCTTTTGGGGATCCAAGAGGGCCCCAAGACGGCTCCAGATGGCCCCAAGACGGCCCAAGACGGCCCTAAGACGGCCCGAGATGGCCCCAAGAGGGCCCAAAAAGAACCCAAGACGGCCCAAGAGGGCTCCAAGAGCGCCCACAAAAGCGCCTCCAGAGGCCAAAAACATAGATTTTCCTTACCTTTTTGAAAGATTTTAGCTTTCTCGCCTTTTTCGCCTCTCCGAAGCCCATGACGGCCCGAGCAGCCTCCAAGATGGCCCCAAAAAGGCCCAAGAAACACCCAAGGGGGCCCCAAGACGGCCCCAGAGGGCCACAAGACGGCCCAAAGAAGCCCCCAAGACGGCCCAAGAAACCCCTGAGACGGCCCAAGAGGACCCCAAGAGGGCCCCAAGGCGGCCGCGAGAGGCCCCCAAGAAGTCCTCCGAAGGGGCCAAACGGCGCGAAAGCGCCCCAAGACGGCCCAAGACGCCCCCAAGAGGCCCCAAGAGGCCACCAAGAGGCCCCCAAATGGCCCCAAAAAGCTCGCCAGAGACCTCCGAAAAGTCCCCAAGAAGCCTCCAACCGATGATTTGGGCACCTTGAGCCTTTTGGGGATCCAAGAGGGCCCCAAGACGGCTCCAGATGGCCCCAAGACGGCCCAAGACGGCCCTAAGACGGCCCGAGATGGCCCCAAGAGGGCCCAAAAAGAACCCAAGACGGCCCAAGAGGGCTCCAAGAGCGCCCACAAGAGCGCCTCCAGAGGCCAAAAACCTAGATTTTCCTTACGTTTTTGAAAGATTTTAGCTTTCTCGCCTTTTTCGCCTCTCCGAAGCCCATGACGGCCCGAGCAGCCTCCAAGATGGCCCCAAGAAGGCCCAAGATACACCCAAGGGGGCCCCAAGACGGCCCCAGAGGGCCACAAGACGGCCCAAAGAGGCCCCCAAGACGGCCCAAGAAACCCCTGAGACGGCCCAAGAGGACCCCAAGAGGGCCCCAAGGCGGCCGCGAGAGGCCCCCAAGAAGTCCTCCGAAGGGGCCAAACGGCGCGAAAGCGCCCCAAGACGGCCCAAGACGCTCCCAAGAGGCCCCAAGAGGCCACCAAGAGGCACCCAAATGGCCCCAAAAAGCCCCCCAGAGACCTCCGAAAAGTCCCCAAGAAGCCTCCAAAAGGCCCCAAAGAAGCCCCCCAAAGGCCACATAGCGACTGGAGTGTAATATTATTTCCCCCCCTGGTCGAACTGCGGCGCAGCGCCAGCCAGGTGGAAGTTGGTCACGGCGGCGCCCATGATTAGAGCCAGCGCTGGAAGGGAAGATGGGGAGGGAGTCAAAAAAGGGGGGGAAGAGGCCAGAAGAAGCCCCCAAGAGGCCCAAAGAAGCTCCCAAGAGGCCTCCAGGAGGCCCCCAAGAGGCTCCCAGAAGGCCCCGCGACGTGACTGCACGTGCTCCGGACGTGCACCCCGCGAAGCGAGAGGAATCATGACCAGCGGCATGTGCGCGGCCCAGCGGGGGGGCCAGGGACGTATTGAAATAAGAAGAGGCGCCATGAAATCTGGGGAAATATCATGGCCCCCGCCATGACATCCACCCCCCCTGGTCATCACCCCCCTCTTTTCCGCGCCCGATTTTGGGGGACCTCCCCGCCGCGGGCGGAGGGGGATTTCTCGCACCCGGGCGTCAGGGACAAATCATGGCGGGCGCTCGAGCGCCCAGTTCCGGGACCTCTGGGGCCCTCGCCGATCGATCGGGCTCGGGGCTATGTTTTTTTTCTGTGCTCCGTGCTGGGGTCGGGACGTCCTGCCGTGGTCTTGCGCAGTTCACCTCCTCCTCCTCCTCCTCCTCCTCCTCCTCCTCCTCCTCCTCCTCCGCCTCCGCCTCCGCCTCCGCTTCCTCCTCCTCCTCCTCCTCCTCCTCCTCCTCCTCCTCCTCCTCCTCGCATCGGGGCAGGAAACCATGGCCAGACAAGAACTGCCGGAGGTCCGCGCGGACTTCCGACAGGGCACCCCCCCCTCCCCCTCCCCAGGGGCGGCGCCGGAGGCCCCCGGCAGGGGTCCAACGCCAGTCCACAAAATCCGCGCGGACCTCCGAATCTTTGTCTTTCTGTTTGTTGTTCTTCGTCCAGGGTCGCCTCCTGCCTATGGAGGCGCCGCCAGGGGGTCCAGCGCCGATCCGAGAAACCCGCGCAGGCCTTCGAGAGCTGGTGTTCGTGTCGTTTTCTGTTCCTCGCGCTCCCGCAGCTGCGAGCCGACGACCTCGTCGATCGAGAAGCCCACGGCAGAGGGGTTGCGGTCGTACACCGAGATGACCTCCGCGGCCCGGGCGTTCGTGCTCGCGCCCAGCAGGAGGCAGCTGGCAGCCATGAGATGGGCGGGGTGCGTCGAAGAGGGAGCTCAGGAAGAGCTGGGTTGCCCTTAGTGTTAGGTCGGGCATGTCCCCCTACAGGCGCATGTTGGAAGAAAAACATGAAACATACCCCCCAAACCCTCAAACATACAATACAAATACGCGACAAATCGCCACCTGACTATTTTTTGGCTATGTCTGAACATTCCTCCTGTAGAGGGAAACGCCCGACGTAAGGTCAGTGCATCATGCCACGGGGAACGTGCGCGACGAGCGGGGGGTCCAGCGAACGCCTGGAAAGAAAAATAATGAAAAGAAGGGATCTGGGAATTCTCATGGCATCCACCATGATATCGCCCCCCCCTGGTCCTCCCCCCCCCCCTCTTGGGCACCGAGTGGCTTTCGGATCAGAACTCAGCCCCCCCCTAGTCCTCACCCCCCCTCTTGGGCACCGAGTGGCTTTCGGATCAAAACTCGCCCCCCCCCCCCTAAGTCCTCACCCCCCCTCTTGGGCACCGAGTGGCTTTCGGATCAAAACTCGCCCCCCCCCTAGTCCTCCCCCTAGACCCCCGACGTAATGATTTTTTCATTACGTCGACCCCCAGAGGTCTGGACCCTTTCCCCATGACCGGCTTTGCATCCCGAGTCGTTTTTTGACGCTCCCGAGGCCCGGTGACGGCCCCCGGAGGCCGAAAATGAAGGAAAACCTTCCGCCATGATTTTTTCATTACTCGAGGGGGTCTGGGCCCCCCCCTCTTCGGCACCGAGTGGTGCTCGGATCGAAACGCGGGACCCTGGGGGCCGAGATCGGGCCGATCCGGCCACGCCAGGAAGGCTCCCGACGAGGCGCGGCTGCTGGAAAGCAGCCCCGAGGAGGGGAACAAGCCCAATCCCAGACCTCCTCGAGTCATGACAAAATCACTGCGGGAGGTTTTTCGCTATTTTCGGCCTCGGAGGGCCCTTACTGGGCCTCGGGACCGTCAAAAAACGACTCGGGACGAAAAACCGGTGCCGGGGAATGGGTCTGGACCTCTGGGGGTCGCGTCATGAAAAAATCATGACGTCGGGGGTCTGGGATGGCAAGAGCCAAGGGCCCCATCCACCCCCTGGCCCTGGCCCTCGCCCCCCTCCCCAGACCCCCGAGGCCATGACTTTTTTTCATGGCGCGACCCCCAGAGTCCAGACCCTTTCCCCCCGGGATGACCGGTTTGTCACCCCGATCGTTTTTTGACGCTCCCGAGGCCCGGCGAGGGCCCCCGGAGGCCGAAAATAGCGAAAGACCTCCCGTCGTGATTTTTTCAGGACTCGAGGAGGTCTGGGGAGCCAACGTGGCCCCATCCACCCCCTGGCCCTCGCCCCCCCATTGGACGCCCCCGAGCTGCGGCACGAGCCAGATCGAGAGGGGCTCCGTGGCCAGCAGGAGCCGCTCGCCCCGGCTGAGCTCCGCGGGCAGCCGTTCGCCCGTGAGCAGGAAGAGGGCCGCGTCCGTGAAGGAGTTGCAGTTCTTCCGCAAGACGTCGTAGGTCCCCTCGCCGGGCCGGGCGGTCATGCCCAGAGGCCCAACGTATTGAGAAAATCAGGACGGAGGTTTTTCTGAACTTTCGGCCTCTATAGCGGCCCTCGCCGGGCCCTGGGACTGTCAGAAAACGCCTCAGGATGAAAGACCGGTCCTGGGGAATGGGTCGAGCCTTCCGGGGACCCCGTCCTGAAAAAATCACGACATCGGATCTCTGGGTGGCATGGGGGGGTCAGCGAATCCGCTGGCGCAGGCGCACCTTCCCGGCGCCTCTCCCGGCGCCGGAGGCGCCCAACGGCGGGGCCGAGGCCGCCGGCGTGCAGCCGCCTCGGTTGCCGCGCCCCCCTCTCCCCGGCATGCCCCCCTCTCCGTCCGAGGCGGCCCAGGGGGGCACGTGCGCGGACGCGGGAGGGGGGCCAGGGGACGTGCTGGAGGGGAAGAGTGGGAGGAGCGCGGGGGGGGCGGCGCGTGTCCTCGCCGGAAGGAAGGCGAGCGGGGTGGGCGCGCCACTGGCGATCTCTGGGGACGCGCTGGGACGAAGAGGAGGGGGCAACACAAGTCTCGGCGATCTCACGGCCACCGCCATGAGATCCACGCACGCTTGTGCTCACCCCCTTCGTGGGCGCCGCCGATTTCCTAGCGGCGCCAGCGTATCGAGGAAAGGGCCTGGGGGCGGGGCCGCGACGAGCTGCATGCAGCAAACTTCGTCACCTCCTCCTCCTCCTCCTCCTCCTCCTCCTCCTCCTCCTCCTCCTCCTCCTCCTCCTCCTCCTCCTCCTCCTCCTCCCCCCCTGACATCCGACCCGATCCTTGGCGAACAGCGGGCCCAGCGTCGTGGACAGCACGTCGCCGTTGAACTCGCTGAGGCCGAAGTCGATCACCCTGGCCGATCAGCCACAGCTGGGGGAGAGCTGTGCTCCGGACCCCCTGGGGGAAGCCACCGCGTGGGGGATTTCGCGAGAGCGGTGTCGAATCCGAGCGGTCCCCCATAGTGGGCTTGCTTTCCACCGCCACCACCAGAAGTCGGAGGGGGAGGGTGTCCTCCTCCTCCTCCTCCTCCTCCTCCTCCTCCTCCTGCTCCTGCTCCTCCTCGTCCTCCTCCTCCTCTTCGTCCTCATCCTCATTCTCCCCCTCATTCCCCCCTCCAACTCATGGTGGTGGTGGAAAACAGGCACATCACCCCAGGAGGGTATGGACCACAGCTCCCCCAGTTAATGGCTCGTCTGCCTGGTCTTCTTCCCCGGCGCGCGGCCCCCGGTGTGGCTGCGCAGTGGAGGCCCAGCAACCACGCCGGAGTCGTCGAGGGAGCAGCGGTCGGTGGGCCGCCGCCAGGGGGCGGGGCTCCTCCTCTTCCTCCTCCTCCTCCTCCGGAGGAGGAGGGGGAGGAGGAGGAGGAGGAGGAGGAGGAGGAGGAGGAGGAGGAGGAGGAGGAGGAGGAGGAGGAGCATAGGCGGAGGCGGAGGCGGAGGAGGAGGCGGAGAGGAGGAGGAGGAGGAGGAGGAGGAGGAGGAGGAGGAGGAGGAGGCCTGCGAACAGCCAGGCACGCCCTCCAGAGGCACGCCTTCCAGAAGGGGGGCCAGGCAGAAGCAACGGCGGCCTTCCCTGGCGTTTTTGCCGTCCTCTCTGGGCCTCCCGGAGGCCTTTCGCGAGGCGACTCTAGAAACTGAAACAAAAATAATGTTTATGCTTCTGTAAGTTCGATATATATATATATAAAAATATATATACACACACGCCTATGTATTGAAGGGCTGGAATTGAACACCAACACCAACACAGGGGGTTGCCTCCACAATGGGCCAAATACCTCCGCACAGGCCTCCGAACGTGTATATCATACGCTTTCGGAAGTCTCCGCGGACTTCTTGGATTAGCGCTGAGCCCCCTGGCGGCGCCTCCAGCGCCGGCCCTGGCGCGCGGAGCGCGCCAGGGAGAGGGGCCTCGCGCCGATCCAGGAACTCCGCGCGGCCCTCTGAACATGTGCGTTTGTCCAGTTTTTCTTCTCCGATGCCCAAGGCGGCTGAAAACTCGCCTCGGAGAATCTGATTGGTTGCTCCTGAGCTCCCCTGGTGGCCATCACGGTGGTGGCCCTTGTCCCGGAAAGACGATCCAGACCCCCCCCCCGCCCCCCTCCAGAAAAACGGATCTCCCCACCAGAGCTCCTCGTCCTCGTCGCTCCTCCGCCCCTCCCAGGCATCCGCCCAAGTGACAAGTCACGACCTGACCAAGACCACGGCAAGATCTCCCAACCCGCCTTTGCAAACAGAACCCCGAGTCCGGGGCGCAAGGGCCCGCCGTGATTGTTTAGTTTCCTACGACGCTAAGGCGCGATGGCCCCCCCTCCGCCCATAGTGCAGAGATCCCCCCAACCCGTACAAGCACACGCTTTTTAGACGCCCGCGCACGGTCTCGCCGCCGGCGCCAGGGACGTCTCCAAAACTGAAGGGGCCCCAGGACACACAAGTAAACACACACAAATAAAACAATTCCCCATACTTTCCCATATGTTTTGGGGGGTCTTGTCTTCCCCCCCACTTTCCATATTTTTGCATATAGTTCCCTGGGAGTCGACGATGAATTGTGACTGTGTGTTTCTTTCCCTCCTGAAAAAAAAAAAAACAAAAAAAAAAAAAAAAAAAAAAACGCCCCCAGCGCGGGACTCGCGCTGGAAGGGCGCCAAGGGCGCCGCCCCTGGGTCGGGGGGCGCAGGGGGAGACAGACAGGCACGGGTGGGGGTGCAAAGAGGTGTGCACCCGTCGCGCCCACCGAGGGCCCCTTCTCGGCCCCTGCCTCCTGCAAACCCCTCCTGTCCCTCCAGTGCACCGCCCCCCATGACTGCCTACCTACCAGGCCACCCCAACCCAACCCGAAGGCCCGAACTTGACTCGAATTTCGGGGGGGGGGGGGGGACGGGTTCCATGTGTTTTTTTCAACGTTTCCCGACCGCCCCCCCACTGGAAATCGAGGATAAATTTTGGCCTTCGGGTTGGGTTGGGGTGGTTTGGTGGGACCCTGCTGGGGTGGCCGGGGGGGAGGGGGGGGGCGGGGGAGCAGGGTGGGCGTCGACCCCATGGGCGGGTGGCGGCAGGGGGCCCGGCGGCGGACGCACGCCAAAGAGCTCGTGCGCTGCGAGGCCCGCGGGCTCCCGGCGCGGGGTGGCCCACCCGACCGCGGCCGAAGTAGTACTCCTGGCCGTCCACGTGGACGGAGGTCTTGTAGCCGGAGGTTCCAGCGACGCAGGCGACCTCGGTGGCCACCAGGTGCACCGTCGTCATCGCGCCCGGGGGGGGCGGCGGGCAGTTGCCCCCTCGGTCAAGGCTGGGCCGAAATGTCTGAGGACGCACTCGTCAACGCGCGCGGCGAGGGATGCCCAACGGAGTGTCTGCAGGGATGGCCAGGAGAGGCTCAACCCGCTGCTGTTCAGGGCTTGACGCATCATGCTGTGTCCTGCGACTCGCGCAGGAACGTCCACACTTTGTTCCAGATGCTCCTGCCAGATGTATATGAGTATGCATGTGTATATGGATGCATGTTTGTATGCATGGGTGTATGTGTGAGTGCGTGTATGTTTGCATGTATGTACGTACGTCTGTCTGTCTGTCTGTCTGTCTGTCTGTCTGTCTGTCTGTCTGTATGTATGTCTGTATGTATGTATGTATGTATGTATGTGTATGTCTGTATGTATGTATGTATGTATGTATGTATGTATGTATGTGTGTATATGTGTGCATATGTGTGTACGCTCTATGTATATGCAAGTGTTTACGCATATGCAGATGGATATGCATATGTACAAGTGTATGCGCATGTTCATGTATATATGTAACGGTATGTGTACAAGTACATGCACACATGTGCATATCTGTATGTGCGCGTGTACGTATGCACGTATGCATGTGTACATATGCATGTATGTATACAAGCATGCATGCATGCATGTATGTATGTATGCAGGCATGCGTGTATGCATGTATACGTATGTATGCATGATCATGATATATATAAATAAAACAACCAGTGTGTATGCATAAATGTGTATGTATGTATGCATGCATGCATGCCTGTATGCATGTATGCATACATGCACGCATGCATGTCTGCATGTCTGTCTGCCTGTGTTTCTGTAGTGTTGTGTGTATGTATGTTTGTATGGATGCGTGTATGTATGTATGTATGTTTATGTGTGTATGTATGTACGTACGTCCGCACGTTTGTCTCTCAGTCAGTCAGACAGTCAGTCAGTCAGTCAGCCTGTCTGTCTGTCTGTCTCTGTATGGACGGATGGATGGATTGATGGATGTATGTACATATGTTTGTATGTACCCCCGCATCGGTATACTCATACATATGTCTATAGAGAACGAACTTGTGTAACATAGCACAATGTCATC
>CAUYUJ010002143.1:43325-67179 GCA_963575745.1 Prorocentrum cordatum
CGCCCTCGCCCTTCACCCTCCCCGCCCCGCCTCCCTCTGCTCCCCACCCTGGCCCGCCCCCGCCCCCCCCCCACACCTCTTTGGAGGAGGGAGGAGGGAAGAGGGAGGAGGGAGGAGGAGGAGGGAGTAGGAGGAGGAGGAGGAGGAGGTGGATGGTTGGATTGATGGATGGATGGATGGATGGATGGATGGATGGATGGATGATGGATGATGGATGGATGGATGGATGGATGGATTGGATGGATGGATGGCTGGATGGATGGATGGCTGGATGGATGGAGGAGGAGGAGGAGGAGAGGATGGAGGAGCAAGGAGGAGGGAGGAGGATGGAGGAGGAGGAGGAGGAGGAAGGAGGAGAGGAGGAGGAGGAGAGGAGGAGGACCTCCGCCCCCCCCCCCCCCTCCTCTCAGCCTCTCGCCCTCCCCCACCTCCCTCCTCGGAACGGGAGGGCGGGCCGCACGGCGGCGGCGCATCCGGCAACCCCAGCGCGGGAGCCGCAGGCCCAGCGGGGCGGTCGCTCCTCCACGCTCGGGGTGGGTGGAGCGGCCCGGGGGCCGGAGCCGCAGCGGCAGGCCCGACTTGGCCGCAGCAAGAGCTTCCCTGGAGCGAGCAAGAGGACGCTCCCAACAGGAGGCCAAGGGAGCGCCAACGCGACATCAAATCGTGGGAAGGCCATGCCGCCCGAGATCTGAGGGAACCGTCTGTTTCGCAGGTGTCGGATGTTTGGCCTCCTCCGGTAAAACTACACTCGTGGACGGCATCCGGGGCGCAGGGTCCTGGCAGGACCGAGCAAGACGAGTGCCCTGCTGGGCTCCCTGAGATCCGACGTTGCAACAAAAATGCAACATCGCAAAAATCACGCCCGGAGACCCGGACCTCATCTTGCCACGTCATTTTTCGAGCCCGATCGATCTGTGAGGGTCCCGGGGCCCGGAATCGAGCGAAAACGCCCGTTGCAAAAAAATGCAACGCCAGGATCTCAGGGCTTCTGGGGAGGTCAGATGGGGTCAGTGTCTCCTGAGCTCCCCCGTCCCCCTCCGGACTCCGGACTGTCGTCGCGGTGAGCTCGTGTCTGGGAACGACGCGTGCACTCGGGCGCGCTCGCAGACATGCCAGGACCTGTCAGCACGGCGATGTGTACGCAAGTCCTCCTCGTTGTCCTCCATCCTCCTCCCTCCTCCTCCTCCTCCTCCTCCTCCTCCTCCTCCTCCTCCTCCTCCTCCTCCTCCTCTCCTCCTCCTCCTCCTCCTCTCCTTCCTCCTCCTCCTCCTCCTCCACCTCCTCCTCTCCTTCCTCTTTCCTCTCCTCCCTCCTCCTCCTCCTCCCCTCCTCCTCCTCCTCCTCCTCCTCCTCCTCCTCCTCCTCTTCCTCCTCCCTCCTCCTCCTCGTCCTCCTCCTCCTCCTCTTCCTCCTCCTCCTCCTCCTGCTCCTCCTCCTCCTCCTCTTCCTCCTCCTCCCGCCTCCCTCCCTCCTCCTCCCTCCTCCCTCCCTCTTCCCCCCCTCTTCCCTCCTCCCGCCTTCCTCCCTCCCTCCTCCCTCCCTCCCTCTTCCCTCCTCCCGCCTCCCCTCCTCCCTCCCTCTCCCCTCCTCGAGAGGGGAGCGGCGCGGCGCCTTGAAGGCCTCCGAGGCGCCGCCCAGCCCCTCGCGGAGAAACTCCGAGGCTTCGCTCAGGATCTCCATGGGCGCGCGCCGGCGTCGCGGCGGCCCGAGGGGGGCCAGGCGAAGGGGAGGGAGAGGAGGGAGGGGCGAGGAGGGGTGGCGAGGAGGGGGAGGGAGGGAGGGAGGGAAAGGCAGGGGGGGGGGACGGATGAGGAAAGCGGGTAGAGGGAGGAATGAGGCGGGGGGAAACTGGAGGAGGGCCGAGAAGGAGAAGGAGAGCGAGGGGGGAAGGGTAGGAGGAAGAGGAGGAGGAGGAGGAGGAGGAGGAGGAGGAGGAGAACGAGCATCAGCAGCAGGAGGACCATCGTAAAACCAGGATGCCTCAATGATGCTGCAATGCAATGCGCCAAAGATCCCTCCTCATAAGTCCCTGCCAGCAAACCCTCCTCGCTGACAGAAGCACCCGCTTGGAAAACGAGCGCCCCGCGGATGTGCTGTTCATGCGCAAGCCCCGCTCTGAAAAGAAGCCGTCTTGCATCATTCTAGCTATGAGCACCAAGAGATAAGCTCGTGAAGCTCATGAAGCTCAGACGTTCAACAAGAGCATCGTTTTGGGAAGGGACCGCCCTCCATCCTTGTGATTGTGTCACGTGTGACACGCTTGTGTGAGAAAGAAAGAGACAGGGAGAGAGAGAGAGAGAGAGATAGAGATGACGAAAGGTGTCGACTCAAAACAAGAGGTCTCAAGCGAGATCCCACACTTCGAACTCAAAACGAGAGATCTCAAGCGAAATCCTAAACTTCTAACATGGGCGGCCTGGAGCCCTTGAATGTTGTACCGTGTGGCACTTCTGACAATACCGCGTTCAGGTTCTATCCAGCAAAAGCCTGGTGTCTTAGAGGAGCCACCCGATGCAACTGCTGTAACCTCTCGAAAAGAATGGGCGCCCCGCTGGAACGAATGTCACATTTCGAGACGGGCCGCTGTCCACCCCTGTGCATGGTGGAAGCAATCACGACACATGCGCGCGACAACACGGCGAGAACAACATGTGCTAGTTCTCCCGCTCTCCAGCGCTACAGCGAGAGCCATGAGCGGCGAGGAAGTCTCCAACAACATGCACAGCCTGCCCTCGTTATCCATGCGCATGGCGATGCGACGAGGATCGCACATGTGCAAGACAGACGGGCGAAGGAGAAAGCAGGAAAAGGGGACGATGCGGTCAAAAAGGAAATATCATTGAGGAGGATGACGAACATTACACTAAGCAGAGAAGTGGAGGGGTTGAGGAGCGGAAGGAACAAGGGAATAACGAGGAGGGGGACGAGGAAGGATGAGGGAGGCGGACGAAGGAGACCGTGGCAGAATATCAGGATGGAAGGCTCTTCAGCATCGATCTCGCGAGGGCCGGGCCACGGAGTCGGGTGGGGGGTGGGGGGTGGGCCGAACCAGACCAGCCAAGGACCCGCGACCGTCTCGCACAGCGGGCAAGGCGAGGCCACGATGTCCGACGATTTAGAATGAAAGTGATGGGAGCCTTCTCTCAACACACAACGTACGCAAAAGTGCACAAAGGTGCGCAGCTGTGCCCCTCACAAAGGGTAACAGTGATAGCGACGAGGGCACCGACGGCCCACGAGGGACCGCCCGGGAGCCGCCGCCGCCGACAGCACGGGCCCCCTCGGCGGCCTCTGGGGGTCCTCACCGGGCCGCGCCGCCGAGAAGCACGGCGTGCCACTCGGCCTCGCGATCGCAGCCTGCGGCACAGGCGGTGCCACCCCACGGGCTGGGCCACCATATTGCAACGCCGTCTTGAATCTGGCCACACACCAGACCCCCCCCAACCCAACCCGAAGGCCCGAACTTCGGGGTGTGGGGTGTGGGGGTACGGGCTCCACAGGTTGTTTCCTACGTTCCCCGACCCCCCACCACTAGCAATGGCGGACAAATCTCAAGGCCTCGGGGTTGGGCTGGGGCGGCTTGGTGGGCGGTGCGAATCTCCTTCACGGGCCGTGTGATGACGCCGCCCTCCGAAACCGCCGCCTCGGCCTCGCGCGGCTGCCCCGCGCGGCCGGGAGCCCTTTGCGCTCCGCGTGCCAGCGGCGGCGGCCCTGCACGGCACGCCCGTGCCCCGCGAGCGGCTCGCGCGCCGCTCCGCTCCGCCCCGCGGGGCGGAGCGGCCCTCGGCAAAGGCTCTCGGGGCGCTGACGCTGCGGGGTCGGGAAGCGGGCAGCGCGTCGCTCCGAAGCGCGGGTGGGCCGGAGCTGGCGGAGCGGCCTCGCCAGGCCAGGGCTCCCGGCCGCAGGCCTGCGGCACGAGCGGCGGCGAGGCGGCGACCTCTGTCCGCTCCAGCCAGAAGCCAGAAAGGGGCACCGACCAGCGACTCGGCCGGCGGGCGCAGAGAGAGGGGGGGGGGCGGCCGAGAGGAAGAAGGGACGCTCAGACGCCGAAGAGTTCGGCGATGAGCAGCCCGGGGGGGCCGCGTTCCTCCCACATGCTGCCCCGCCATCGGGGCGGACTTGCCCGCCTCCGAGGCGGCCAGCAGCTCGGCCACCTGCTGCGCGTCCACCGCCCTCTCGACGGGCAGAGGCACCTCCTCGGCCCTGCGCCCTCAAGTATCGACGGGCGGCAGCTTCCCGAGCCCCTCCCGCGCCACCAGGGGGGGCGGCCTCGACCACCTCCGAGACGAACAGCATCTCGGCCACCTGAGCCGCGTGCACCTCCTGGGCCTCCTCGATCTCGCGGCGACTCCGAAGGGTGTGGTTTGCCAAGGGTGTGGTTTGCAACCGGCACCCCGAGGGGCACCCTGGGGGGCGGGCGAGGACCTCGACAGAGCTCTCCGCCGCGCCCCGAGGAGGCCCGACGCGGACAGCGTCGTGCCCCCCAGGCCCCGACGGTGCCGATCGCAAACCACACCCCGGCGTGACCATACCCTTTGTAGTCGCCGAGTCTCGGTCGGCTGCGGCCACCCGTTCACCTCCCGCCACCATCGGGGCGACCTCGACCACCTCCTGGGCGGCCAGCAGCGCGGTGGGCCTTCCCGCCCTGGTGGGCCTTCCCGCCCTCCTCCTCGATATCCATCGACGCGGCAGCCTCTGGAGTATCTCCTGCACCGCCGTCGGGGCGGACTCGCCCACATCCACCGCGGCCAACACCTCGGTCGCCTGCTCCACGCGCTCGGCGTCGCGCAGCCACGTCCAGAACCCCATCCAGCACCGCAGCCGCCAACGCCCGAGGGGCGGCTGGCATGGCCGTCTGACCAGGAGATGTCCTGATGGGCATGTTTATCCACCACCACCACCATATCATAAGTTGGAGGGGGAGGAGCCCCTCCTCCTCCTCCTCCACCTCCTCCTCCTCCTCCTCCTGCTCCTCCTCCTATTCGTCCTCCTCCTCCTCCTCCTCCTCCTCCTCCTCTTCGTCCTCCTCCTCCTCCTCCTCCTCCTGCTCCTCCTCCTCCTCCTCCTCCTCCTCCTCCTCCTCCTCCTCCTCTTGTGTATATCTGAGGGGCCAACACTAGCTCGAGGCCAGAAACGCACCACACCCGACGCCCACACTCGCCGAACACACTCGCGCCCACACTCCATGCCGACACTCGCACTCCATACTCGCCTCACACACTCGCCCGCACTCTACGCCCACAGTCTACGCACACTCTCGCACCCCACACTCACACCCCACACTCTACGCCCACACTCCCCCACACACACACACACACACACACACACACACAGACACACACACACACACACACAAACCAACACACACACACACACACTTACACTTACACTTACACTTACACTTACACTTACACTTACACTTACACTTACACTTACACTTACACTTACACTTACACTTACACTTACACTTACACTTACACACACACACACACGCTTACACACATACACACACACACCACACTCTACGCCCACAGTCTACGCACACACTCGCACCCCACACACAGAGACCCCACACCAAACCCCGAGTTGATTTACCGACTTGATTAGACGAGTTGATTTCCCGAGTTGCTTTGCAGAGTTGATTTACCGAGATGATTTACAGAGTTGACTTACCGACTTGGTTTCCCGAGTTGATTTGTCGAGTTGGTTTCCCGAGATGGTTTACAGACCTACCGAGTTGATTTACAGAGTTGATTTGCCGAATTGATTTACAGAATTGATTTACAGAGTTGATTTACCGAGTTGAATTGCCGAGTTGATTTCCCGAGTTGATGTGTGGAGCGCAGCTTGCACGGAACGCTGAGATGGCGAGTTGAATTGGCGTTGACTTCTTGGGCTTTGACTTACCATTCCAACTGCGAAGTGCGAGTTGGCTCCCCGAGTTGATTTCCCGAGTTGATTTCCCAGGTTGATTTCCCGAATTGGTTTGCTGAGTTGATTTCCCGAGTTGATTTGCCGAGCTGAATTATATAGTTGATCTAGAGAGTTGATTTAGAGAGTTGATATCACGGGGCTGCCTGCCGAGTTGAGTTCGCAAGTTGATGTGCCAAGTCGATTTGCCGCCTTGGTTTCGCGATTGGAGGTGCCGAATGGATTTCGCAAGTTGGTTGTGCGAGCTGATTCCTCGAGTGCGAAGTGTGAATTGACCGTGGGGTGGGCGTCCCCGACTTAGTGCGCCGAGTTGACCCGCGTCTCGCGTTCGTGTCGTGTGGGCGCAAAGCGTGGGGGGTGAGTGTGGGCGCGAGTGCGGGGGGCGAGTATGAAGTGCGAGTGTGGGCGCACAGTGCGGGGGGCGATTGCGGGCGCGAGTGCGGGGTGCGAGTGCGAAGTGCGAGTATGCAGTGCGAGCTTGGGCGCCGAGTGTGAGGGGCGGCCGTGCGCCCCGAAATGGCTGCCAGCTAAGGAGAGGCACGGTCGCTGCCCCACAGACATACACAATCCTCCTCCTCCTCCTCCTCCTCCTCCTCCTCCTCCTCCTCCTCCCCCTCCAACTTCTGGTGGTGGCGATGGTGGTGGTGGAAAACAAGCCCATCATGTCGGGTGCTTCGCCGGGCGGCGCCGCCCGACGCCCTGGCCAGCTCGCCCGGCTCCTCCACGGGCATGCCCGCAGGGCCCGCGCGGGATTCACAGGCGCCGCCCGTGCAAGGGGCGCCCCGGCAGCGTCGTAGTCTTTGTCGCAGCGCAGCCCCCCCCCGGGGCCAAATTTTTCCATCCCGAGCCAGCTTTCACGGAAGGAGGGGGAGGAGAAAGGAGGATGGCGCAGGAAGCAGGGAAGGAGGGACGAGGAAGGAAGAAGAAGAGCAAAGGAGGAGGAGGAGGAGGAGGAGGAGGAGGGAGGAGGAAGAGAAGGAGGAGGGGGAGGAGGTCAAGGAACAAGAGCAATAACGATAAGTATTGCAATACGGAATAACAGCAAGAGGGAGTCAAAGGATACGGTGCGGGCCGCACCGTGCGGTAGTGGAAGAGGAGGTGGAGAAGCAGGATGACAAGGACGCGCAGTCAGGGGGAGGAGAGGGAGGGGGGAAACAAAATCCGGAGAGGTGCGCGCGCGGGTCGCAAACTGAAGGCACTTGCTTCCAGTGCAGCGCGCTCGCACTTCGGCGCCCCCCGCAGCCCTGAGCCAAGGGGCTGGCGAGAGAAATTCCTGAGGCGGAGGAGCAGGAAGGATCGCACAAGGACGAAGAGAGCTTCTCCCACTGCTGCTGCTCCTTCTGCTGCTCCCCCTCCTCCTCTCCCTCCCGTCTCCTCCTCCTCCTCCTCCTCCTCCTGCTCCTGCTCCTGCTCCTCCTCCCCCTCCTCCTCATCATCCTCCTACTCCTCCTACTCCTCCCTCTCCTCGTCCTCCTTCACCCGCTTATGTTCCGCTGCTCCTCGTCCTCCTCCTCCTCCTCCTCCTCCTCCTCCTCCTCCTCATCATCATCATCATCATCACCATCATCATCATCATCATCATCATCATCATCGTCATCGTTAGCATCATCAGCATCGTCATCGTCGTAGACATCCTCAGGATCATCATCATCAACACCACCACCACCATCATCATCATCATCATCATCATCATCATCATCATCATCATCATCATCATCATCATCATCATCATCATCATCATCATCATCAAAAGTATCATCATCAACATCGTCATCGTCATCGTCATCGTCATCATCATCATCATCATCATCATCATCACCGCCACCACCACCACCACCTTCATCATCATCCTCCTCCTCCTCCTCCTCCTCCTCCCTTCCCTCCCTTCCTGGACTCCTCTCCCCTCCCTCTCCTCCCCTTTCTTCTCGCCCCCTTCACCTCTCGCTTCAGCCATCGTGCTATCATAGAAAACGCATAATAAGGACAACGGAAGTGTTCTGGCCATGGCGGGTCCAGGCCACAAGTTGGCTCGACGACATAAAAATTACGCTACCGAAGAACCCCACATACTTAATTTAAATATGATGTGCTTGCTTATGTTTTTGATATATGCGCAATCCTGCGTTCTGAGCCCTCGTCGCGAATGTTTCTCGATGTGTCATCCAACGCCATATTGCTTGCCACGCTTTGCGAGCCCGCAACGGATAGGGAGACCACCCCCAGCGCACCCCCTGTCGTGTCGAGGAAGTGCCACGCCTGCCACGCTTTGCGAGCCCGCAACGGATAAGGATACCACCCCCAGCGCACTCCCTGTGGTGTCGAGGAAGTGCCACGCCTGCCACGCTTTGCGAGCCCGCAACGGATAGGGAGACCACCCCCAGCGCCCTCCCCTGTGGTGTCGAGGAAGTGCCACGCCTGCCACGCTTTGCGGGCCCGCAACGGATAAAGATACCACCCCCAACGCACCCCCTGTGGTGTCGATGAAGTGCAACGCCTGCCACGCTTTGCGAGCCCGTCAAGGATAGGGAGACCAACCCCACCGCATCCCCTGTGGTGTCGGGGAAGTGCCACGCCTGCCACGCTTTGCGAGCTCGCAGCGGATAAGGAGACCATCCCAGCGCACCCTGGGTGTCGAGGAATGCCACGCCTGCCACGCTTTGCGAGCCCGAAACGGACAGCGTCCCCACCCACAGCTCCCCCCCTGTGGTGTCGAGGAAGTGCCACGCCTGCCACGCTTTGCGAGCCCGAAACGGATAGCGTCCCCACCCACAGCTCCCAGCATGTGGTGTCGAGGAAGTGCCACGCCTGCCACGCTTTGCGAGCCCGAAACGGATAGGGAGACCACCCACAGCTCCCCCCTGTGGTGTCGAGGAAGTGCCACGCCTGCCACGCTTTGCGAGCCCGAAACGGATAGCGTCCCCACCCACAGCTCCCCCCCGGTGGTGTCGAGGAAGTGCCACGCCAGCCCGAAACGGATAGCGTCCCCACCCACAGATCCCTCCCTGTGGTGTCGAGGAAGTGCCACGCCTGCCACGCTTTGCGAGCCCGAAACGGATAGCGTCCCCACCCGCAGCTCCCCCGCTGTGGTGTCGAGGAATTGCCACGCCTGCCACGCTTTGCGAGCCCGAAACGGATAGCGTCCCCACCCACAGCTCCTCCCCTGTGGTGCCGAGGAAGTGCCACGCCTGCCATGCTTTGCGAGCCCGAAACGGATAGCGTCCCCACCCACAGCTCCCCCCCTGTGGTGTCGAGGAAGTGCCACGCCTGCCACGCTTTGCGAGCCCGAAACGGATAGCGTCCCCACCCACAGCTCCCCCCCTGTGGTGTCGAGGAAGTGCCACGCCTGCCACGCTTTGCGAGCCCGCAACGGATAAAGATACCACCCCCAGCGCACCCCCTGTGGTGTCGATGATGTGCAACGCCTGCCACGCTTTGCGGGCCCGCCAAGGATAGGGAAACCAACGCAAGCGCATCCCCTGTGGTGTCGGGGAAGTGCCACGCTTGCCACGCTTTGCGAGCTCGCAGCGGATAAGGAGACCATCCCCAGCGCACCCCCTGTGGGGCCGAGGCGATGCCACGCCTGCCACGCTTTGCGAGCCCGTCACGGAAATAAAGGATACCACCCCCCCACGCACTCCCTGTGGCGTCGATGAAGTGCAACGCCTGCCACGCTTTGCGAGCCCGTCAAGGACAGGGAGACCAACCCCAGCGCATCCCCTGTGGTGTCGGGGAAGTGCCACGCCTGCCACGTTCTGCGAGCTCGCAGCGGATAAGGAGACCATCCCCAGCGCACACCCTGTGGTGTCGAGGAGATGCCACGCCTGCCACGCTTTGCGAGCCCGTCACGGATAAGGAGACCACCCCCAGCGCACACCCTGTGGTGCCGAGGAAGTGCCACGCCTACCACGCTTTGCGAGCCAGTCACGGATAGGGTGACCATCCCCAGCGCACCCATTGTGGGGCCGAGGAAGTGCCACGCCTGCCACGCTGTGCGAGCCCGCAACGGATAGGGAGACCACCCCCAACGCGCCCCATGTGGTTGTGGTGTCGAGGGAGTGCCACGCCTGCCACGGTTTGCGAGCCCGAAACGGACAGGGAGACCACCCACAGCTCCCCCCCTGTGGTGTCGAGGAAGTGCCACGCCTGCCACGCTTTGCGAGCCCGTCAAGGATAGGGGGACCACCCACAGCTCCCCCCTTGTGGTGTCGAGGAAGTGCCACGCCTGCCACGCTTTGCGAGCCCGAAACGGGCAGCGTCCCCACCCACAGTTCCCCCCTTGTGGTGTCGAGGAGATGCCACGCTTGCCACGCTTTGCGAGCCCGAAACGGATAGCGTCCCCACCCACAGTTCCCCCCCTGTGGTGTCGAGGAAGTGCCACGACTGCCACGCTTTGCGAGCCCGAAACGGATAGCGTCCCCACCCACAGCTCCCCCCTTGTGGTGCCGAGGAAGTACCACGCCAGCCACGCTTTGCGAGCCCGAAACGGATAGCGTCCCCACCCACAGCTCCCCCCCTGTGGTGTCGAGGAAGTGCCACGCCTGCCACGCTGTGCGAGCCCGCAACGGATAGCGTCCCCACCCACAGCTCCCCCCTGTGGTGTCGAGGAGGTGCCACGCCTGCCACCCGTTGCAAGCCCGAGACGGATAGCGTCCCCACCCACAGCTCCCCCCCTGGGGTGGCGAGGAAGTGCCACGCCTGCCCGCTTTGCGAGCCCGAAACGATAGCGTCGCCCACACCCAGCTGCTCCCCCCTCCTGTGGTGTCCGAGGATGTGCCACGCCTGCCACGCTTTGCGAACCCGGATAGCGTCCCCACCCACAGCTCCCCCCCTGTGGTGTCGAGGAAGTGCCACGCCTGCCCAACGGATAGCGTCCCCACCCACAGCTCCCTCCCTGTGGTGTCGAGGAAGTGCCACGCCTGCCACGCTTTGCGAGCCCGAAACGGATAGCGTCCCCACCCACAGCTCCCCCCCTGTGGTGTCGAGGAAGTGCCACGCCTGCCACGCTTTGCGAGCCCGAAACGGATAGCGTCCCCACCCACAGTGGTGTCGAGGAAGTGCCACCCTCCTGTGCGTGTCGAGGAAGTGCCACGCCTGCCACGCTTTGCGAGCCCGAAACGGATAGCGTCCCCACCCACAGCTCCCCCCCTGTGGTGTCGAGGAAATGCCAAGCGTGCCACGCCTGTGCCACGCCTGAGCTGTGCTGTGCTGTGTTGTGTGCTGTGCTGTGCTGTGCTGTGCTGCGGTGAGCTGTGCTGTGCTGTGCTGTGCTGTGCTGAGCTGAGCTGAGCTGCGCTGTGCTGTGCTGAGCTGTGCTGTGCTGTGCTGTGCTGCGGTGAGCTGTGCTGTGCTGCGCTGTGCTGTGCTGAGCTGAGCTGAGCTGAGCTGAGCTGTGCTAAGCTGTGCCGTGCTGAGCTGAGCTGAGCTGTGCTGAGCAGTGCTGTGAGGAGGAGGGGAGGTGTGAGGTGAGACGCGGGTGCGACGCGGCAGGGAAGAAAACCATAACCCCACTAAGCATGTGGGGAAATCTAAGGAGCGGCCCGAAAACCCAAACCCCTCCTGAGCCCAAAACGATCCTTGTTTCAAAGTGTCGGTTGTATGCTTTCCGTACCTGCCACGTGTATCTTGCGCAGCCCCCAAAACAATAGAAGAGAGTACGGATGGAATCACGAGAGCACCCCAGAGCCAACGCTGCGCATGTCAACCCGTTCGACCAGAGCTTGCATTTGCTTGCACAAGGCGTTCACCTCACCCGCTTCGGTAGATGCAGAAGCTCGATCCACTCTTTCTCCTCCTCTTCCCCCTCCTCCTCCATCTCCTCCTTCTCCTCCTTCTCCTCCTCCCCCTCTCTCCTCCTCCTCCTCCTCCTCCTCCTCCTCGCTCCTCCTTCTCTCCTCTCCTCTCTCCTCCGCCTCCTCCTCCTCCTCCTCCTCCTCCTCCTCCTCCTCCTTCTCCTCTTCCTCCTCCTCCTCCTCCTCCTCCTCCTCCTCCTTCCCCTCCTCCTCCTCCTCCGAGCATCCTCCTCCGAGCATCCTCCTCCTCCTCCCCCTCCTCTGGAGACGGGTGCCCCCCCTGCGCCCACGTCGCCTGAGCGGCGGGGCGATGGATCTCCCCAGCGCCTCCCGGGGGTGCGCTTCCTCCCGCCCTCCTCGCCGCCCTCCGCAGCGCACTGCACACTGGGCTGGCTGCAGGCCGCCGCACCGCCGCCCGGCCGCTGCAGTCGCCTCCCCGGGGCCTGCGGGCTCTCTGCCGCTGGCCTCGCGCGCCGTTCCGCGGGGGCGCCTCCCCGGACTCCCTGGCTCTCCACGCTCGCAGCCTGCGGCGGCGGGGCGCCCCCCCGGGCCTGCCGGTACTCTGCCTGTGGCCTCGCGCGTGGCTCCGCGGGGCGCCCCCTCGGGGACGCATCGCCCGCCCCTCCCCCCCCTTGTTTTAGGCCGGGCATGTCCCCCTGCAGGCGGGATTTGGGACAAAACATGGACCATGCCCCAACCATGCTCAGCAGAAGCCGCCAGAACAGAAAGGAGGAAGACCGTCCCCAGACAAGTTCTGGACTAGTTCTGTACACTCCTCCTGTAGACCCAGACCCCCGACGTCATGATTTTTTCATTACGTCGACCCCCAGAGGTCTGGACCCTTTCCCCATGACCGGCTTTGCATCCTGAGTCGTTTTCTGACGCTCCCGAGGCTCGGTGAGGGCCCTCAGAGGCCGAAAACAGCGAAAAACCTCCCGTCGTGATTTTTTCATGACTCGAGGAGGTCTGGGGAGGGACGTGCCCGACCTAACCTTGGCTCCACGTTCTGATCTGCGGCGGCGGGGCGATCGCACCGCGGCCGGAGCGGCGGCCCGGCCGCGGAGGCGCTGCGGCCGCGGCCGGAGCGACGCAGGCGCAGCGGGAGCGCGGGAGCGGCGCCCGCGGAGCGGGGGGGGCAGGAGCGAGGGCACGCTCCGCGCGGGACGCCCCTCGGGTGCTGTGGTGCGGCCTCACGCTGCCTCCTCCTCCTCCTCCTCCTCCTCCTCCTCCTCCTCCTTCCCCTGCTCCTCCTCCTCCTCCTCCTCCTCCTCCTCCTCCTCCTCGCCTCCTCCTCCTCCTCCTCCTTCCCCTTCTCTCCTTCCCTCCTCCTCCTTCCCCTCCTCCTCGTCCTCCTCCTCCTTCCTCCTCCCTCCTCCTCCTCCTCCTCCTCCTCCTCCTCCTCCTCCTCCTCCTCCTCCTCCTGAGTCGTGCGAGGGATGTGTGGGGGGGGGAGGGCGGTGGGGCTCCTTGGGCGGACCAGGCGCTGCGGAATGCGTGCAGGACCATACCAGCCTGCCAGGGATGCAGGACTGGAGCGGCCATCTGAGCGAAGGCTCTAGGCTAACCAGGAGGGCACGTTCAAACACGAGCCCGGAGGTGCCCCCCTCGTTCCACGTTCCCTCGATGTTTGTCCCAAGGAGGGCGCGCGCATCGAGCCGGCACGCTGCGGATAAGCAGCCCAAGGCTGTCACTCGCCGGGGCACCCTGGTCTAGACGGGCCAGAACAAGGCGCGGCAAGGAGACGCCAGACGAGGACGCCGTGGCCAGTCTGAAGCGTGACCCCCCTGTGGCAACCGCCACCGCCGTGGCAAGCGGCTACCAGTCGTTGGCCGCCAAGACAGGCATCCACGCGCCGGTCGAGGCTCGCCGTGCGTGCCGCGAAGGCGCCCTGAGTGCTCCAATGACCACGGCAGCAGCGCCAGCACGAAGGTCCATGGTTCCTCGCGGAGCTCGCTCGCTTGTCAGCCGGAGTATCCCTCCCCAAGTCCTCCTCTTTCTCCTCATCCTCGACCTCATCCTCCTCATCCCCATCCATCAGCCCTGAGTAAAAGAATACGCTTGATAACAAGAAAACAAAGATGAGAGGTCGTCGTCGACGTCATCGTCGTCGTCGTCGCACCGCCTGCAACGCACGCACGCGCGCGTGCGTGGGCGGCAGTGACAGGCCTGCGGGGCGGCGGTGGGCAGCAGCTCCCAGGCGGCGCCTCCGAGGGGAGTGGCTGCACTGCGTGGGGGTGACAGAGAAGAGGTGGAGGGGGGGACTCCTCCTCCTCCTCCTCCTCCTCCTCCACCTCCTCCTCCTCCTCCTCCTCCGCCTCCTCCTCCTCCTCCTCCTCCTCCTCCTCCTCATCATCATCAGTAGCATCAGCATCAGCATCAGCATCGGCATCAGCATCAGCATCAACTGTCAGTGCAGTTGTTTTCGCTCGGACCGCGCGGCGGTCGAAACTGCGGTGCAGTCCCAGGGCCCTAGGACTAGGGCCAAAACAGCGGCGGGCAGCGTGCATGCCACAAACATGAATATAAGAAGTGCTGGGCATGGCCCTGTACACATCATACGCACACGGTGGCACGGGCGGCAGAGGGGCAGGGGAGTGCACTCTTCACACTGGGTGAGTACAATGCTGCCCCGATGCCGCTCCCTACGAACGGGAAAGCTGCACGCAGTTATCGTGTATGTCGGCCCACAGGCCGATACACCTCAAGCAAAGTGCGGCCTGAGGCTCAAAATATAAATATAAAATATGAATGTCTAGATTCACTAATCCAGACTGTCAACTCAAAGGATGTGCATACATCACCGTAGCCCTCACTAGGTCCATCAGCGGCTGCAATCAGGACCTCACGGGCTCGCAGGCCCTGGAACGGCGACCCGACGCTGGGCCTTCCGCTCCTTGGCTCTCTCACGCTGTCCGCGGCGCAGCCGCAGACGGTGTGCCTCCTCATCCTCTTGCTCAGCAGTAGGCACCATGCTGAACAGTCCGTGGCGGAGGAACTGCGATAGCACCTCGTTAGGCTGCACGGCCTTTGTCAGCACGTCCGCTAGCATGTGGCTATTGGGCAGCCACTTGAACTTGATGGCCTCCTGCTCTATCAAATCCTTGGCCACCAACAAGTCAATGAGGGTCTGCCGAGACACCGGCATCGAGCCGATCTTGGACGTGTGGTCGTAGAGCGACTTCGCGTCCGTCACCAGCGCCCCCGGAACCTTCAGCGCCGGCCTCCAGTCCCCTTGCAAGGGCGGCTCCCCGTGCAAGATCGCCTTAATCAGCAGCCTGAGGTAAAGCTGCCGATCCAAAGCCACGGACATAGCCGCAGACTCTGCGGCCATCGTAGATCCAACAACTCGTGTAATGGTACTGCTCTGGAAATCCACTAGACAACATACAGCTAGCTCCTTCAACACTCGGGTATCCGTAATCATACTCATGAACCCCATCTGGCTCTTACAGCCGGGTTCCTTCGCAAACGAAGCGTCCATAAGCGTGAGCACCTGCAAGCGCTCGATGTCCACACGGCGGATCCGGAGAGTCGCAAGACCTCTCTTGTCGTAGTCCTGAAGCCGGTCGATGATGTCATTGAGCACTCGCAGGCGCAGTAACCTCCGACCTTTCGGATCCTTCTGTGCGAGCGCCGACACACTGTACGCGAGCTGTGGTACCACGCGTGCGACAGGCCATCGCACCTTCTGGAGCAAGCTCCGGAAGTCGTGGTGCTCTTCGGGAGTCATCTCCCGCTCCTCGTCGTCACCCCTTGCAAGGGGGTGCTTTGTCAGCTTGCCGATGTATTCGTGCATGCTGATCTCGATGTGATCGGGGTGGCGCCACCACTCCTCACCGAGATAGGCGACTGCCTCCTTGTCGTTGCCCTCCTTCCAGTGCTTGATGTTGAAACGCCTGTTGATATTCGCCTTCACCTCCTGGTACTGGGGGTCACGCGGGTCTCCAAACAGCATGCCGTCGTCGACGTGCAAGGTCAACATAGCAATCAACTTATCGTTCGCCCGATAAACGAAGACGGCTCGGGCACAGCGCAGCTCCACGAAGCCGACCTCGTCCGTCAGCACCTGGCGGGCTCGGAGATGCCACAACCGAGGCGCCTCCGTCAAACCGTGCGCCCCTTTCAGCAAACGAAGCAACGCATAAGGTCGCACGGCTGGCCATCCAGCACCGTCGACGGCTGGAAGCCCGTCCTTAGGAGCCCTCACATACAGCTCCCGTTCCAGCTTCAGCCCGGACAGGAACGCAGTCGCTACGTCGAAGCACTCGAATGTCCAATCCATCGCCATTGTGATAGACGCACACACCAGCACAGCCAAAGGGGAAGTAGTAGGCGAATCCGCCCTGAATAGACCAAGCTGCGGGTCGAGATGGCCAGGGATGATCAAGCGCGACTTCGCCTCCTACTCCAGCCCTCGCCCCCGGTTCGTGCGAACCGAACGCATGGGCACCGAGATGATCTTGTCCTTTGGGATGCTCTTCTCCTCCTCCTCGGTGACCAGCTCGACCGTGTTGTTGGCGATCCATTGCCGCCACTCGGCGGCATCGGCCTCGTCGAACTTAGCCTTCTCGTGCTGGTTGAAGTGACGTGGGTCTAGCTCCTTCGCGTTCTGCTTCATCACGAGTGCGAACACGTCGTGCTCGTACCGGGCCTCCTGCAGCCATGCGTCATACACAGATGACACGTTGATCCATTCCTCGTAAGTCATCGGCTGCCGTACAAGACCCTCCGGAGTGTCCAAATAGTACACCCCTTGTGCCTGAGCGTCCGGCTTGTCGTGGTAGAAAAGCGTGAGACCAACCCAGCTGTCCTCCGTGCGCTCGTTGGTACGGCTCGCGCCGTCGTCCTTGTAGGCACACTGGCCCGTGGCGGAGAGCATCACCGACAGGCGATTGCACTCCCGGTGGCGGTCGTGATCATAGAGTCTCCGCCGTGGCTCTCGATGTACGCGTACTCCTCGTACGACTTTCTGAACGAGCGTGGAGACACCATCCAAGGCATTCTGGTCGAACCACTCCTGGGGTCCCGAGTGCACAACAGCGTTCATGGCCACCTCGCGGAGGGCCGGCAAGCCACTCGTAGGGGCAGCCTGCAGACGCGTTTTCTTAATGCAACTCGGCACGTCATCTACCAGGAACTTCCGCTTCCGCTCGAGCTCGAAGTCGTCTCTGGGAATCGGCGGCACCGAAGGGCCGCCAGAGCCCGATGCTCCCGGAGAAGCTTCCGGGTACGTCTCAGAGGACATCCGGCCTGGAGGGGAACGAGACCGTGCCCTCCTCGGAGGCGGAAGCTGCGGCAGCTGCTCCTGCTCAGGTAGCTCCTCCTCCTTAGCCTGTGCCTCAATGGCGTCCAGGGCCCTCAGGTCCACACGAGGCTGCCTGGACCCCTCGAGCTCCCTATGTCGGTCACGCTCCTTCTTCAGGAATGTCTTCTTCACCTTCTGAACCTTCACCTTGGGCGTGACGTCCACGATGTCGTGGTAGGCGCAATCATCTCGCTGCTGTGTCAGCCGCACGTCCGTCTGGATGGACTCCGCAGCTGCGGCCTCCTGAGAGGAGGCGTGCCGGAGCTGCTCACGAGCGACAAGTAGCACGTGACCACGCCATGATACGTAATACCGGCTGTTGGATTCCTTCGCGATCACAGTCGCAGGACCCCGCCATCTTTCAGGATCTTGCCGACGACGTCCCTTGAACGGATTCGGTGCCCAGAAATACACCCTCGATCCTGGGCGCAGATCGCCGACGACCGTCGGCGCCTGTCGCAGCAGCGCCCTCCGCACCTTGTCCGTCGCGTCGCGCTCCAGCAACATCATCTTGGCTGCGGTGCGGATTTGAGACGAACGCCAAGCTATGCCCTTGGCGCCGAGAACCGACATGAGAACCTCATCGTCGTCCCTGTTAGTCACCTCCGTAAAGTTCAAGATCCGCCCGAAGACAGCCTGCTCCGGGGTCAATCCATTGCGGCTGATCGTCGAGTTCTTCGCATTGATGATGGCAGCCAGGGCCACAGTAGACATCGACTTGCCCTGGACGTGGAACTCGTGCACCACCTTGCCCCAGATAGTGCCGAGCAATCCTCCGTGGCGCTCGGCCAGGCCATGCTGCCATGCTGCATGAGCTCCCGTCGTCTTCGTATTAATGCCGAACTGCTCCATCAGCGCGTTGAAGTAGCCCTCGAACTCGCCGCCCTGGTCGATCACGATGTTCTCTGGCACGCCGTAATGCTTGAACCACTCGTTCATGATCTGGCGCGCTACGTGCTTGGCCGTCCTATTCTTGAGAAGGCATGCGCAGTGCCATCCCGTACCAGCGTCCACCATGCTGAGGACCACCAGCTGCTCATTGGCCGCGTCCCGTAGGTACTTCACGTCGATCACAACCGTCACATTGAAGCCGAATGGTCGCACGTCCGCCGTCCCTTGCACTGGACGGGGCGGCGCCTCCGACTCAGCACAAGTCGGACACTGCCAATGCTTCGCGTATGCCAACGCGTTGGGCGTTGCACCCCCGAGACGCAGCATCTTGATGAACGTCGGTCGGCTGGGGTGTCCGAGACCGCGATGGGCCTTCCGCACAGCACGTCGCGTACTCCGAGGAATCTTCGTCATGATGTCCTGCCGCACCACCTCCGGAAGCTCCATCTCTGACCAGGAGGCTGCAACCTCCTCCACCTCCGCAGGGTGCTGCATGGACTCCTCCTTCACCGTCTTCTGCAATGCCTCGCGAATCTCGGCTCGAATCTCCTGCGGTGTTTTGCCCCACTCAGGTCTCTCCGAAACGTCTCCGGGAACCTCTCCAGGACCATGCTCCGCGGGCTCGGGTCCATAACTCCTGGGCTCCTCCGTGGGGTCCGGGAGTTGCGCCGCAGGAAAACTCGAGTTCTCGAACTGCCGAACCAAATGATCCGTGGCACCGATCATCACAGCCGTGCCGAACTCCTCTGCGCAGCTCCCGCGCACGGCCGTGCAAACCCCAGGGTTCGCCAACGCTCTCGTGGTGTCCTTGAGGCAGATCGCGTCCTCGAATGCTGGGTTCGACTTCGTTGCACTCACAGGTGGCTGGCTCCAGATTGTCGATTGCGCGTGGTCCATTAGCATGGCTACGCGTCCCCTTGCAGCTTGCCATTGCATCACCTCGTCCGTGAACGAGAGCAACATGCGGTACTCGGTCCGCTCTCGGCGTTGCCGGCGCACTCGCATAGGCCTTCGCTGGTCGACACTCTGCAGCCGACTCCATGCCGTAGGAGGCGGGGACAAAGCCACGAAGTCTGGGTCAACTGCAGCCAGGTACGCCCGTGCCTCGTTCCTGCCCTGGACCGTCAGGAGGTCGAACTCTGGCGCTGCGATGGGCTGGTGGGCCCCTGGTGGGCGTCCCATCCCATGTTCGCCGCCAGGATCGTGAGTTGGCAAGCCCATGCGAAGACCTCTACGATCCTCCAGGGCCCCGGTCGCCGCCGGGTCCCCTTCTGTAAGGGTAGTACACGTTCCTCCTGGTAGTGCTTGAGGGCGTCCTGCTCCTGCCGATCAGCCCGAAGCTTCCTGTTCGCCATTTCCTCGGTCATCAGAACCTCCAGCTCCTTCAGGTTGCTCCGGACGTGCCTGCGAGCACCTTTCGTCATGAAAACCTCGTTGTCCGCGTTCTCCATGAAAACCTCCTCGTCACTCGATGCCGTCTCCGCGGACTCTGGGTCGCTGGTGTGATAGTGGGATGTACTCAGCTCTGAGTCGCCTGCGTCCTGGCCGTCGTTGATATCAGAATCGTGCGTGTCCTCCTCCTCGACGGTCTCAGCGACGCTGCGCTCATCCTTCTCCTCGTGGCTCGCAGTTCCGCTGAACATCTCGTCTGCGAGCTCGTCCTGCTCCTCGGACTGTCCGACGGGGAAGGCACTCGCGACCGGTGCCGGGAAATCCAGCAATGACGCGCACGGATGCCCGGACGCAGCCGGGACCAACGGCTTGGTCACACCGTTCGCCGTGAAAGTACCGCTCCTGAAGCTGATTGCTGCGTCCCACTCTGCCATCTGATCAGGACCGATGAGACCTGGCACCTCGGCATCGACCTCGGAGATCACAACCTCGCCCTGCGTACCATTGATGCCAACTGGGTAGCACCACGCACTCTCTGACAAGAGCGGCACGCCTGGGCCGAACTTGAAGTACTCGCGCTGGTTGATGCTGTGGTACGGCACGCCCATGGCATCCAAAGTCTTCTGCAGCTCGACGTGCCACGGACGTCCGCCGACAGCCCGCTTGCAGCCCGTGTCAATCATAGCCAGCCCCGCGGGCAAGACCACAAGCATGACGGGCTGCTCGTCCACCACCTTGCGGGGGCACTCCTCTCGGGTAGTGACCATGTGGGCCGCAGATCCCCCCTTTGCTGCCCAAGGGTCCGCGCCCATTGCTGCCCAGGGGTCCGCGCGCTTTGCTGCCCAGGGGTCCGCGCCCTTTTCTGCGCCCTTTGCTGCTCCAGGGTCCGCGCCCTTTGCTGCTCCAGGGTCCGCGCCCTTTGCTGCTCCAGGGTCCGCGCGCTGCAGTGAGTCCCCCTCATCTGTCTTGGGCTTCTCCAGCGTGTAATGGATCACCGACTTCAACGAACACTTCTTGCACTTCGCGAAGATCACGGTGCCGTTTGACTGCCACTTCAGCTCGTCCGCCGGATGAACACACGCAGCCTGCTGCTGCATGAGCTCTGGGTCGAACTTCGCCTTCGGACCTGGGACCAGCCTCTCGCCGTCGAACTGCGAGTCGTACATAGCTCGGTGCATCTGCTGCTTCTCCAGGTCGCTCTGCGTGGCACCGACACTCATGACGTAGCTCCGTCCAGAGGCGGTGGCTACGCGCGGGGCTCCAGATGCAGCTGGAGATGCCGTCGCAGCGGCAGGCATACCTGAGCTCGCGGCTCCTGGAGGCGCTGGAAGATGAACACGTCGTCGAACTCCCTCCATGTTCTTCCACACGCTTCCGACTCCCTGCTGCTCAGGAGATGTAGGCAGGACACGCTCTGGCAGAGGTGCCTGCTCACGTCGCTTCTGCAGGCCGTCGTAGACCTCGCCTGGGTTCAATCGGGCATGCATCTCCATCTCCTGTTTCTCTATCAGCGCGAGGCGGTCCAGCAACTCAGCTTTGTCACGCTGCAAGACCTCTAGTCGTTTCTTCTCCTCGCTCTTTCTCACGTCCTCGGAGGCTCCTGCCATGACCCAGCCCTCGTCCTTAGGAGCGGCGGCGGCCTCCCCAGTCGGAGCGGCAGACGCACAGCTCCGCCTGGGGATCCTTTAGTCTTCGATGCTCCCTTCGCCGACGCCGCCGCTGCGGTATCCACCACGAATACAGGATAGGCCCTCGCAGGGCCACTGGCTGGAGAGAAGTCCGGCTTCTCGCAGCGGCGCGTGTAGAGGTTGAGGCGCACGATGCGGTCGTTCTTCGTGATGAAGTGGATGGTTGCCGGCGGCGTCAGGTAATCCCTAAAGATGTCCTGACGCGGATGCCAGCTGCAGAAGATCTCATCCATCTCCTCCGGCGTGAACGGCACCTCCTTATCCTCACGCCGCTGATCGTTGTCGTCCTCGCTGGCCTCATCCTCCTCGCTGGCCTCATCCTCCTTCTTCACCTCAGCCTCCTTCTTCACTTCCCTGCTGCTTCTTGCCTTCTTTCTCTCTTTCTTCTCTTCTTTACTGCTCCTCGCCTTCTTCTTCTTCTTCTCTTTATTTTCTTCCTTCTCTTCCTTCTCACCGCGGTCTTCTGGTGTACTCCGCTTCTCTTCCTTCTCACCGCGGCCTTCCGGTGCACTCCGCGACCTTGAACGCGAGGAGGCCTCCGCCTCGGGCGGAGGAGGGGCACGATGCTCACGGAGAACAGCTCCCCGATCGCGCTGGCGGTCGTCACGACGATCTCGATGATGATCCTCACGACGCTTGGTGTCACGACTCCCGCCTTCACCGCGCCGATCGTCACGGGGCTTAGTATCGCGATTGCCGCCCATCGCGATCTTGAACATAGTTGCCGTGATCTCGTCGAGATCCACCTCAGCCGCCGCGCAAGGCTTCGACGTGGTCAGCTGCAGACGCATGAGCCGACCCTGAACGAAGTCGAGACTCTCGAAGCGGCCTTGCTTGAAGAAGATAGGCTTCTTGTTCGTCACGCGCTCCACGATGTGATGGACCGTGGCAAGGTCAGGAAACTCCAACTCCACGCTGTGCCCCTTTGGGTGGGTGTTGGCCAGAATGCGATGGCAACGCACGCATGCATCCTCGTCCTCCTGATCCTCCCCGCGCCTGGCACGGGCGCGCGCGCGTTCATCACTGCTCTGTGCGGGCCCGGGGCCATCGTCGGCGTCCCGGCGTAGACTTGGCGCAGGCATGCTCTTGGGTCTGGGATTCATGACGATCCGCCCTGGAGCATCGGCTCGGCCCTCCACCGGATGCCTCTGGGCAGGCACCGACTGGGGGGCGCGGCGCCATGGAGCGCGGCCACGACGCTCCTCGGCACTGCCTGCCATGCCAACGCAGTGGATGATCGGCCCATGCGCCTGCCTTGGAGCCGGCGGCTTCACAGAGCTCCGCTGGTTGGGCGACGCTGGCTGGCCACTCTTAGGCCCGATCTTGTTGCACGGCTCACGCTCGCCACTCTTCACCTTGGGGCACTCCGGGTCGCCACGCCAGTGGCCGGGCTGATCGCAGTCAGCACACCGGCTGTTAGCCTTGCGCTGGTCCGTCGGCTTGCGACCACCCTGGAAGGAGCCGCTCGCGTTGATCTTCTTGGGGTCCCACTGCCGAGGGGCAACGAACCCGCGCTTCTGACGGTGTACTGCCGTCTTCTGCTTGGCCCTCCAGCCGGCCAAGAACGCCTCCTGAAGATCCTCCGGTGCCTCGTACTCCTCGTCATCAGGCCCGTCGTTGTCCGACGCCAGCTCCTCTTCGACCTCAGCGCCGTCCTCGAAGATGATCCCCTCGCCAGCTCCGGGGTCTCCATCGTCCTGTTCATCTGCTTCATCTTCGTCGTGCTGCGCCTCCTCCAGGTCGCCGTGGTGTTCATCGTAGTCTTCACCGTTCTCTACCTCGTGCACATGCTGGCCAGAGCGCCCTCGCAGCACGCATGGCCTGCGAGCCATGGGGGGGCGCGGATAGCGACCGCCCGAACTCCCGGAGGAGGGCCCGTGCTCACGCTGCGCCGCAAACGGCGAGCGGCGAGGGAGCACCGAGCGCTTCTCGGTGTCGTGCACCTTCGAGTAGGCTGCCTTCAGCACGACCTCCATCCGCTTCGAGTCGTAGATGCCGCCACAGTTGAAGAGCACCTGCGCTCGCTCCTTCTGCGACAGTCCAGCGCCACGGAGCATCTTGCTCGCCAGCGCGCGATCGCTGATCGCTGAAGTGGGATCCTCGAGCTGCAACTCCATGCGCTTCTTGCGCAAGTACGTTGTCCAATCCATGATGGGCTGCCCTGCTCGACGGTGTGCTCGCTCCCACTCCTGATGCACCTGATCGAGGCGCTCGTGATCCATCTTCTCGAAGGCGTCGTCGTAGATAGCAAAGATGGTCTCGAGCGTGTCCTCGCGTCGGAGGTCCGACGCGTCAAGTACCTCGATGAGCTCCTTGGCCCGACCTGTCACCTGACTGTAGATGATCAGGCCCAGCTCCACGTCGGAGAGCTGGTTGAGGTTGCGGATGACTTCAACCTCCTTGCGCCGCTCCCGGTACTTCTTGGTACTCGTACCGACGGCCCCGTCGAACTCCGGGAGCTTCACCTGCGACAGCAGTAGACGTGTGCGTCTGGGACCGCTGTCGCCGCCACGATCCCGATGCAAGGCCAAGAGCTCCCTCTGGGTCTCGGCCATCACGCGCAGGACCGCATGCAGGTCCGGGGGACCTGTGCCAGCGGAGGACACAGCCTCCGCGTCTGAGCCGTCTTGGCTGGCAGCCATGGCGGCCCACGCGGGTGGTCACAACCGCCGAAGCAGAGCACGCAGTGCGTCCGCTGGAGCTTACAAGCTCCGCTACCAATGTCAGCGCAGTTGTTTTCGCTCGGACCGCGCGGCGGTCGAAACTGCGGTGCAGTCCCAGGGCCCTAGGACTAGGGCCAAAACAGCGGCGGGCAGCGTGCATGCCACAAACTTGAATATAAGAAGTGCTGGGCATGG
>CAUYUJ010002143.1:67279-92741 GCA_963575745.1 Prorocentrum cordatum
TCCTGCTTGCTCTTCCATCAACAGATTTAGCCGAGTCTTGTAAACCGCGCAAGCGGTCCATGCTGCAGCGGTACAAGGATCCTCCTTCCTGTTACGTGGTCCCGTCGCCCTCTATTTCCTTCAACCCCGCCGCTCCTCATGCCGCGATGACTTCTGAATTTCCCCTCATGCTATCTTCCCTCGTCAATCCTACGCCCTCACTCCTCCTCCCTCCTTCTTGTTATTCCTCCTCCTCCTCCTCCTCCTCCCCCTCCTCCTATCTCCTATCCTCATACCATGCATAATTTTCCTCATCATCCGAACCTTCCTCCTCATCGGCATCGACCATCTACCATCCGCGTGTATCATCCCTTCTATCATCCTCATCCCATCCAGATGTCCCAACATCTTTCCATCGCCACATCTACGATCAGCATCTCCCTCATCACATTCATCACCACATTCACTATCTGCACCAACATCAGCATATGAATAATTACCGTCACCATCATCATCACCATCACCATCACCATCACCATCATCATCATCATCATCATCATCATCATCATCATCATCATCATGATCATCATCATCATCATCATCATCGTCATCATCAACCTCAACACCATCATCATCAACATCATCAGCAGCAACATCAACATCGATATCATCACCATCAACATCAGCATCATTATCATAATAGTCACCGTCATCGCCAGTACCATCATCATCGTCATCATCATCAGCATCGTCGCGATCACCATCAACAACGTCAGTATTATCAGCAGCATCAGCATGATAATAATCATGATGCTAGAAATAATGCCAATACTATAAGAAAAATACCAGCACCATCAATAAACAATCATATAAATCGTCACCAGTATCATCATTACCATCATCATCACAAACATGATCACCAACATCATCAGCCCCAGCAACAACAAGCTCACCAGCAGAGTCACCGTTAGCGTCGCCAGCAGCATCACCAATATCGATGTCACAACCGCCGTAGCAATCATTAGCAATCGGCACCCATAAAATCAGCATCATCACAAACATCAGTCACACTGCCATTACCATCGTCAGTAATAGCATCAGCATTAACAGCACCATCAACACCATCCACATCATCCACAGCATCATCGACAGCATCGTAATCATCGTAATCACCATCATCATCAGCAGCGTCAGCATCATCATCATCAGCATCATCATCAGCATCATCATCAGCATCATCATCATCATCCACATCAGCATCATCAACATCAGCATCAGCATCATCCGCATCAGCATCATCATCACCAACAACATCAACATCAGCATTAGCAGCATGATCATCATCCGCAGCATCATCGACATCGACATCGTCGTCGCCGACGTCGTCATCATCACCACCGTCATCAGCATCAGCACCAGCAGCAGCAACACCCTCAGCATGTGTATCAACATTACGGTGCATCGTAACATACGCGTCGCCATCAGCACACCCATCCTCGTCAGTATCAGCATCATCGTCGGCATCACCCTCATCATCATCAGCACCATCACATGCATCAACATTATACTGATCATCAACATCATGAATTCCATCATCATCCTCTGCATCATCAGTACCGTCATCATATTAGTCATCGCCGACAGCACCACAATCATCAGCATCAGCATTACCATCAGCACCATGATCGTCAGTAAAATCCATTGTCGGCATCTGCATTATCACTATCATTGCAATCATCAGCATCACCACCACCACCATCATCATCATCATCATCATCAGCAGCATCATCATCAGCAGCAGCATCAGCATCAACATTAGCATCAGTATCGCAACTAGCATCAGCATCACCAGCATCAGCAACAGTAACAGAAGCAGCATCGTCATGAGCACCATCGCCGTCATCATCTGCATCAGCAGCAGCATATCATCAGCATCATCAGCATCATCAGCATCATCAGCATCATCAGCATCATCAGCATTATCAGCATCATCGTCATCGTCATCGTCATCGTCATCATCATCATCATCATCATCAGCATCATCATCATCATGGCTCTCCTCCTGCTGATGGCTCCCCTCCTGCAGCTGCGGCTCCTCCTCCTCCTCCTCCTCCTCCTCCTCCTCATCATCATCATCATCATCATCATCATCATCCTCATCTTCTGCGTCTTCCCCCTCCTCTACCATCTCCTCCCCCACCTCCTCCTCTTATTCTTCCCCCTTCTACTCCTCTCCCTCCTCCTCCTCCTCCTCCTCCTCCTCCTCCTCCTCCTCCTCCTCCTCATGATCCTCACCATCCTTCTCATCGACCTCGTCTGGCCGTGCTGGGGCGGACACGAAGTAGAACTCCCGGCCGTTCACGTGGACCGACGTGTGGTAACCCAAGGCCCCAGCGACGCGGACGACCTCGGAAAGAACTGCAAAGCATGTGTCCCTTTACTCCTGTCGTCCTGGTGCTGCCTCTCCTCTTCTGCCTCCTGCTGCTGCCGCTCCTCCGCCTCCTCCTCCTCCGCCTTCCTCCTCCTCCTCCTCCTCCTCCTCCTCCTCCTCCTCCTCATCCTCATCCTCATCCTCATCATCATCATCATCATCATCATCATCATCATCATCATCATCATCATCAGCATCATCATCATCATCATCATCATCATCATCATCATCATCATCATCATCATCATCATCATCATCATCGCCAGCATCGTCGTCATCATCACCACTCCCCATTTCTTCCTCGTAAGTAATTAACTCATATCTGTCGCACCACCAGACGTGTCGTTCGGGCAGGCGGGGCGTTTCGCCTGAGACCTCCTTGCCGCTGACGACCCGAAATCTGGAAGTTCCGACAGTATTACGGATGGAGGGCGCATCGTTTTCTAACGGGGCTCTTGCCTGAGAGTTCCTCAACCAGAATGCGACTGGCTGCATGTGCAATCCTTGCACTGATGTACGGGATGTACCGTTTCAACATGGGGCTCTAGCTGTTTTTTCCGCGGACGGCTGTGAAAGCTGCCGGCACACCAACTGACATCATATCAGCCGATGAAACAATATCAATGCTTGGTTCCGCCGAATATATCAAATACACCTGAACCATGATACCTGGACAGGGGGTGGAAGAGGAGCAGAGGGGGGGAAATAAGGCGGCGGAAACGCAAACACCGAGGCTGCGCGCTCCCCCACAAACGGCATCGCGGTTGAGACCCGCGCTGCCACCGGCAGCACCCTGTTGGCCAGCCACGCCCACGCCGCAAGGGAGGCGACTTCAGGAAGGCACGATCACGGGGGCGGCAGGGTGACCCTGCGTGTAGAAACTCAAAATAGTCGGCGCGCGAATCGGCTTTCTTCGACGCGCGATAGTTGGAGACCAGTCAAAAAAATCCACGCAGTCTTTCGCCCTTAGGAGAGGAGGGCCCACGACGGGCCGAGCGTTTCTTTCGTTTTTTTTTTGTGATGGAGGGCGTGGGGCTCGTGTGTGGGGGAAAAGAGGGGTTCGTGAGAGGGGTTGTGTGGAGCGGAGGGTAGGAGGAGGAGGAGGAGAAGGAGAGAGGAGGAAGGAGTAAGGAGGAGAAGGAGGAGGGAGAAGAAGAAGAGGAGGAGAAGAAGCAGGAGGAGGAAGGGAGGAGGAGGAGGAAGAGGGAGGATGAGGCGGGGGAGGAGGAGGTGAAGGGGATGAGACCCAGGGGTCTGCCTCTCCCTCTGGGGGGCAAGAAGTTAAAGGACAAGAGCCTCCGGCCTTGCCGAAGGGCCGCCCTCGCGTGCGCATTCTATTTTATTCGTGCCGGCCGTGGGTGGCTCACTGAGCACCTTCCGCCTGGGAAAAAACAGGACGCGTGCTTGACAGGAGGAGGTAGGAGGAGGGAGGAGGAGGGAGGAGGAGGAGGAGGAGGAGGAGGAGGATGGGGGGGTGGGGGAGGAGGGGAGAGGAGGTGGAGGAGGTGGAGGAGAGGGGGGGGGGAGGAGGAGGAGGAGGAGGGAGGAGGAAGGAGGAGGAGGAGGAGGAGGGGGGGAGGAGGAGGCGGAGGAGGAGGAGGAGGAGGAGGAGGAGGAGGAGGAGGAGGAGGAGGAGGAGGAGGAGGCAAGGAGGCCGCACAGACTCCTACTTCTCCACGCCCGACGCCTCCTCGTCCTCGTCGGACTCTCCCGCCTGCAGGCACAGCTCCACATCCTCGTGCGTCTGGGAGTGTATGGGCGCGGCGGCGCCCGCGCCTGCCAGCTCGAGCACGGTGTAGAGAGCTGCTGCCACTCCGAACTTGAACCCACAGATCGCGAAAGTCCCAATGGACACGGCAGGGTTCAAGCTGCCGCCCGAGAGGCTACCGATCGCGAACCCCCCCACGACGATGCATGACCCGATGGCGAGCCCGTTTGCCTGCGAGTAGTTCTTGCCCTCCGCACTGGGTGAGCAGGCGACGCTGATGACGACGAAACAGAGAACGAACGTGAAGAAGGCCTCGGCCACTGCAACCTCGGGAGGGCCGAACGGATCGTTGGGGCCGAGGGTGAAACTCTTCTCTCCGTATATGATCGAGTAAGTAAAGCCTGCCACGAGTGCGGCGCACACCTGGACAACCATGTAGACGGCGGCCTCCTTCGCCTTGATCTTCCCGATCGCCGAGATCGAGATAGACAAAGCCTGGTTAAAGTGCGCCCCCGACACGTCGCCAAGGGAGAAGACCATGACCGTGAGCGAAGCCGCGATGGAGAAAGGCGCGGCGGGGGACGCCGCCAGGACGTTGAGGCCGACCGTGAACACGAGCATTTAGGTCCCGAGCGCCTCCGAGATCACCTTGGCTTTCATCTCGGCTCCGCTCTCCCCATCTTCAAACGCATCGGGCCGCACCTGCTTGAACAGAAATGCCGCCAGCGCACCGCCCACGAACGCGAAAGCGGCGTACACGGGGAAATAGCTCAGGCTGCCGGGGCTGTGGTTGCCGCCCGTGTAGACGCCGAACGCCACGGCGGGGTTGAAGCAGCCCCCAGAGACAGCGCCCGCGCCGAACGCGCCCGCCAAGATCACGAGGCCGATCGAGAGGCCGTAGAACTGAGGGCTCGCGTTCGCCGCGGCGCAGGCCGTACTGAGAACGACAAAGCAGAGCATGAGCATGAGCATGAACGTGCACACGAGCTCACACACGCCCACCTGCCACCACTCGAAGCCCTCCGCCGACGGCGAGGGCAAACTCCGAGCTCTTGAAGATCGCGCGGGCGAGGATGCCCGCCAGCGCGCCCGCCAACATCTGCACCAACGAGTAGAGGAAGACGTCAGCCCAGGGCGACTTGCCGACGAGGCCCAGCGTGAAAGACACAACGGGGTTGAAGTTCGCTCCAGAAATTTTTGCCAGGGCGTAGATGCCGACCATGAGGGAGAAACCGATCGAACTGCCCGCCGCTGCCGTGCCGCTGAGGACGTTGCAGCCGACGGTAAACATCAGAAGGAAGGTGCCCACGAACTCGCCGACGAGCGCCCTCTTGCGAGCCATTGCGATTCCGATGGACGTGCCAAAAGGGAGCTGCTGTAACGGGCTGCAGAGCAACAAATTGTGCCCGAATTGTGCAACATGTATCTGCAACAACAAAGACCTTGAGTCAACAACAGCATGGGGCTCTAGCTGTCTGATGGCCCGAACCGAAGACTAAAACTGCGCAGCATTGAAACTGATGGAGGGCACTGAATTGTCAAAGCGGGGCTGTCGCTGAAGACTTGCTTTGGATTCATGCTCCCACCCTGGCGGGCTCCCAATAGCTCTAAGGATTGAGGGCAGCTCTATGTCAAAGAGCAAATCACGCCTGAATTGCGGGCCCATGCGACCCTGCCTTTCAAAGGGGCGCTTCGGCCGTGAAAAAGGGTGCCAGTCAGGAATTATGAGGGGGGGCTTTGGACGACAGGGTGATTGCAGCATATCAGCAGCAGCATCATCATCATCATCATCATCATAATCATCATCATCATCATCATCATCATCATCATCATCAGCATCATCATCGTCCCCACCAGTGTCATCATAATCATCATCAGCATCATCACATCCAGCATTATCAGCATCAGCAGAATTTGCAGCATCACCAGCATCTCATCATCAGCAGCATCATCATCACAGCAACAGCATCATCATCGTCATCATCGCCATCATCATCGTCATCATCTTCATCGTCATCATCAGCATCAGCATCGTGATCGTTATCGTAATCGTCATCGTCATCAGCATCAGCATCAGCATCATCACCGCCATCATCAGCATCATCAGCATCATCATCATCATTATCATCATCATCATCATCATCAGCATCATCATCATCAGCATCATCATCATCATCGTCCCCACCAGTGTCATCATAATCATCATCAGCATCATCACATCCAGCATTATCAGCATCAGCAGAATTTGCAGCATCACCAGCATCTCATCATCAGCAGCATCATCATCACAGCAACAGCATCATCGTCGTCTTCATCGCCATCATCATCGTCATCATCTTCATCGTCATCATCAGCATCAGCATCGTGATCGTTATCGTCATCGTCATCAGCATCAGCATCAGCATCAGCATCATCACCGCCATCATCATCATCATCATCATCATCATCAGCATCAGCATCGTCGTCATCATCATCATCATCATCACCATCATCATCATCGTCCCCACCAGTGTCATCATAATCATCATAAGCATCATCACATCCAGCATTATCAGCATCAGCATAATTAGCAGCATCACCAGCATCTCATCATCAGCAGCAGCATCATCACAGCAACAGCATCATCATCGTAATCCTCGCCATCATCATCGTCATCATCTTCATCGTCATCATCAGCATCAGCATCGTGATCGTTATCGTCATCGTCATCGTCATCAGCATCAGCATCAGCATCATTACCGCCATCATCATCATCAGCAGCATCATCATCATCACCAGCATCATCAGCATAATCATCGCTCCTGCTCGCCCCACCTCCTCCTCCTTCGTACTCCTCCTTCGTCTCCTCCTCCTCCTCCTTCGTCTCCTCCTCCTCCTTCGTCTCCTCCTCCTCCACCTCATCCTCTCCCCAATATCTTCTTATCTTCCTACCTCGAGATTCATGTTCCAATGAACCTCTTCGACGGTGTTCTACGCCCCAGATCTGCCGTACGTGGCAGCTTCAGCTACCTTACCATGGCACGGACGCGTCACGCACAAAAAAAACAGATCTAACGCGCAGACAATATCTACCGCTGCCGCTGGCAAGAAGGCTGGCACTTTCGGCCACACCACTGACTCCAGCATCCACTGTAGCCACACTTATCACTTGCGGCGGGCAGCGGCAAGGTAATCATTTAAGCATTGGTGTTGTGTCCCCACTTGGTCAGTCTCGATATCCCCTGCACTCCAGCACTCCACATATCCTCGTTTCGCGACAGCGGCAGCCACACGTTTCACGTCCTACACTGAGGTCGGCGTGCCTCTCACTCCAGGGAGCCAGCTGACGGACGCCGCGAGATCTCAGATCGACTCGACATCTCTCCCAATCCTCCCTCCTTCCTTCTTGCTCCTCTCTCCCTCCCTCCCTCCCTCCTGCAGCCCTAGATCGTGGCGTTGACATGGGCATGAGCATATGACGTACTGAGCACATGATGCTGGTTCCAGGGGGTCCGTAATCCATCCACGTGAAAGTGCCAACACGTGAATGTTTCCTGTGGGTCCTCTCATGTTGCTTGGTGAATCTGTTAACGAGTGCACTGTGGATCTAAGGGTCAATGCATTACGACCGCGGGATGTTGAGGTGACCGCTTCGGGGAATAGGAGTAAAGGAGTGGACGGCGAGGTTACGAAACACGGCGGGCATAGCCAGATGTGGTGAACCATGCTCAGGTAACGCACCTCGTGATGAGATGGCTCTTTTAGTTCGGCTGCCAGTTGCTGGAATTGACCGCACAAGCTCTTGTTGGATTGTGGCCCGTGTATGCTGACAGGCTGACGGGCGGTAGCATACCAGAACTCATCAGAGTGGCAATGAGGCAGAGCAGCACCGAGTAGATGCTGACGGTGTCCGACTGTCCGTTTTGTCCATATTTCCAGGTCGCAGGCGAACTGCAAGGCGAGGATCTAGGGGAGAAGCAGGCGAAGGTGTACACGAAGGCGTCTGCCTGGAGCAGCCACTGCAGTGGGCGAGGTTGCTTGGTCATAGTCCTGCAGGCTTCCGCTGCGGTGGCAAGAGCTCATACCCGTACGCAGAACGCTACATGACGTTGCAATCGCTGTCATGGTGCTAGTCGGCTTGCGATGACTCGACGTTGGGATACCGCGCGTCTGGTTGGTATGGCATGCCCCACGTGTGACAATGATTGCCCGTAGATGAGTGTCCCAATGAAAATACGTGCCAAATGAAAACTGGCCTTCCTTGTCACTAGAACCGCCGTGATGCGAACCATACAGGTATTTGGATTCGGTGTTGTCGCTCGTACGGCCAATAATGATCTGCTGAAACCGTCGCTTTCCCTCATTCGCAGGCTCGCCCCACTCGTGACTAAAGCTGACACATAGACACGCCCGAACGGCTTAATAGATTCCATTGCCAAGCGATGTTGTCCCCTGTGCTTCACGCTTGCCAGAGCGCACCCGTCAACACGAGGCCCGAAACCCATCTTTCCGCCGCGCTCTTCGAGCTGGATCGATCCGTGCTGGCCACGGGGCCCGAGCCTGGGAGAAAACGCCCGGGGCGAACGCACCGCACAGCCCAGACCCCAGGGGGGACGGCAAGGGGACCAAAAAGCGAACCCCGTCGTCGTCGACGCCATCTTCGCTTCAGGCCCGTCACCTGGAGCGCCTGGGACCCACTCTGAGTGGGGGGGAGGGGAGGGGCCAGAGTCGGGGGCTTCACTTATTTGCCCACCCGCGGGACCCAGACATCCGGCTGCTCCAACTTTTTGGGGGCGTGGACCCCACGAGGTCCCGACCACTTCCCCGGGGCCAGCTTTCCGTCCGAGCCGCTTTTTGACGCTCCCGAGGCCCGGCGGGGGCCCCCGGAGGCCGAAAACTGCCAGAATCCCGCCGCTCCAATTGTTTTGGAGCGCTAGATCTCAGGGGAGGGGAAGGCGAGGCGGACGGCAGCCTCGGTGGCCACCAGGTGCACCGTGTGCGAGAGGCCCGGCATCGCGCGGCCGAGGGGGGGGGGAGGGGCGGCGGTGGGGCGGAACGGCGGCGCGGGCCTCACTGCGGGCTGCGGGCGCCGGCGAGGGGTCGCGGCGGGAGGGCGGGGGGGGGGGCAGGAGGGGGAGGAGGGCCGGGGCGGGAGGGGGGGGGGGGGAGGGGCGGAGGGTCGGGCGGGGAAGGGGGGGAGGCGAGGACGGGCGAGAGGAGAGAGGAAGAGAGAGAGAGAGAGGGAGGGGGAGGGGGAGGGAGGGGGAGAGGGAGGGGAGGAGGAAGAGGAGGCAGGACGCAACCCAGGAGGAGGAGGAGGGGAAGCAGGAGGAGGCAACACTCCTAAAGAGGACTGGACGAACGCAGGCGGGCACGACCGAGAAGAGAAAAGAGTCGTCCGTCAGGCCGCCCGCCGAGGATGAGGCGAGCCCCACGGGCGCAGCCGCGGGCGAGAGAGCAGGGAACGTTGCGAGGGCAACACCCTTTGGCGCGTATGTGGTTACATACGTAGAGGAGGGACACCTATGACACATCTAGTATCTTCTACTGTCTAACACCAAACAAAACATTATAGCCGGAGTGCAGTATCCCCAAACAGGGTTTTTAGACCCACTGCGGTTTCCAAGGTCGACACATCTAGTACGTATCTTCTACTGCTTCACACACAAAAGAATGGCGTCTCCGGAGGCCCAGAGACCTGCCTCCTCGACAGGAAGAAGCAGGAGGAGAAGGCAAGAGGGAGAGCAGGAGGGGGAGGGAGGGGAAATGGGAGGGGGAGGAGAAGGGAGGGGGGGGCGGAAGGCCGCGAGGCATCTCATGCTGGAGCGCCGCCCCGCGCTCCCCGTGCTGCCTCCTGCTGCTCTGGCGCCCTGCCGCTCCAGCCCTGCCGCTCCAGCCCTTGCTGGCTGCGCCCCCCGCGCCTCCTCCTGCCCCGAGCCGGCGCGGCACCGGGGGGGGGCCTCCCGGGGGAGGCGCAGCCGCACGGGAGGAGCCCTCCCCCCCTCCCGGCGCCGCGCGCGGCGCCTCTCCGCGAGAGTCCCTCCCCGGAGGGCACGGAAGCCGGCGCCGCCGAGGGGCGCAGAGGCTGCGCGGGCGCGCGGGCTGCGGAGCAGGGGGGGGGGGGGCAGGAGGAGGACGGGACGCGGGGCGCGGAGGAGGCGGGCACGGAGAGGAGCAAGAGTGAGGGCGAGCATGAGGAGGAGGGGTGGGGGGGGGGGGGAACGCAGGGAGGACAGGGGGAAGGGAGGCACAGACAGGTAATGCAAGGGGCGGGAGGAGAGGGAAGATCAGGACGAGCAAGGAGAGAAGGACAACGACGGCGTCGACGACGACGACGTCGACGACGACGAAAGCAGGAACTCATATGAGGCGGACGGGAGGAGAAGGAGTAGGGGGGGTATGACAAAGAGAGTGTCGGAGGGAGGACGGGAGGACGGGAGAAAAAGAATGGAACACGTGACACCTGCCCTCGTCGCGGGGCACCGTGGCATCCGAGAGGTGCACCGCCTGTGCTGCGGCACACGCGCGTACCGCGTGCAATGGCGCACGGTGCAAGGCGCAGTCCCTTGCATCGCGTGACATGAATTAGTGGACTCAAGACCTACGGCCGCCTACATGCGCTTCCTCCCCAGGGCCCCCCAGCGTGGACGAGAGGGGAGAGCGAGAGCACGAGAAGGACAATTAGGAAGCGCGAAGAGGATGGGGAGGAGGAGGAAACAGAGGAGGAGGAGGGAGGAGGAGGAATGGAAGGAGGAGGAGGAGGAGGAGGAGGAGGAGACGGAGGACGTGCCGAAGGCGCAGCGACGGCCGGCAGGCCGCAGCCACTGGCCGATGCCTGCGGAGAGCTCCACGAAGACCGCCCACCGGGGCACGGACGTGCCCCCAGTGGACAGCCACCTTGCACGGCCCAAGGCGCCGACAACCAGCACGCAGGGAGAAGGACACGACGGCAAGCAGGCCCACGGCCACAGCACTGCTGCTGCCAGGACCACACCCGACGACGGCTCGAGGTCGTGGCCACCGTTCGGGGTCGCCTTCCAGCAGTGCCAGAGGGAATACCAGCACGACACCACCACGGCAGATCAGGGGACTCCTCCCTGATGGTCCAAAGCCCCGAGGCCTACGCTTCTTGATGGGACAGCCCTACAGCGGCCCATCAGTGCGACGACCTCCTCCCACCTCACCTTGCACAATGTTGCCCACTGTTGCTCCACGACAGATAGGAGACATCGCACCAGCTGCTACCGTCCTGTACCACGCCTCGGCACTATTCTTGTACCTAACGGCCCGCACTCACCGACACGATCGGCAGCAGCGCAGCTAAACACTCACACTCCAGACCCACCTTCTCCGACGGCAACGGGACTCGGACGCCCACAGGTCACAGCACACGGCGAGCACACGCACATCAGCTATGCTATGCAGTGGGTCCCCTCGGGGCCTTATCACCGACAAGCTATGCAACATCATCCAATGCGTGTGCCGCAATGAGGTCTCCACCAACCTCCAATCGTCACTCCCTCCTGGCTCACATTCTCGCAGCCCCAGTCCCCCTCTTCAACTCACTAACCTCACTCCATCCCTAATCATGTGGTAGCGGGATGGGGCTGGATTTAGGGGTGGGAGTGGGAAAGAACTCACCGCGGGCCGTCCTGGCAAGGGCCAGGGCGGCCGCGGCCGCAGCCAGCACCGCAATGCAATCAGCAAGTAGCCACACCACTGCTCCCAACACCGTTTTACTTAGTTAACCTCTACCTCACCTCTTCTCCAGCAGTTGCAGCCACAGGTTGCCTGCACGACAAAGTATGGGATGACTTTAGGTGGGTTATCTACGGAGAGCTGGGGGACTAAAAGCCTACGGTGCGCCAGCCTTAAGGATGGCATAGACCTTCCCGAAGCACGGTGGAAGCCCCTCCAGCGGCTACCATATCCGTGATCTAGGAACCCTCCTCCTGCTGATCTGGGGAGGAGCCAGTCACGGGGATGGTGGGCGCTTCGGGGGGGTCCTATGTGCAGGGGAAGAGGCCCTTGTGCCGTCCACTTGGGCGAGCGAAGCCACCTGCACTTCTCGACGCTTGGGCGGTCCCGCCACCGCTTGGAAGGCACAAACCTCCCCCGAGCTCGGTGGCCCCCCCCAGAGCGGGCCCCAGGGCCATGTGCCGGGAGCCATACGCCTGCCGTCGGGCGAGGCATCCCGCCTCTGACCCTGTGGACGCATCGGGGGGGTCCTACGAGCAGAAGAAGAGGCCCCTGTTATGGGGCCACCTGCGAACCCCTACCCCTACCCCCCTCAGAAACCGTGGGGGGTAGGGGTAGGGGTTCGCAGGTGGCCCCCTACCTGTGCCCCCCACGCCGGCGAAAGCGGACGGGCACCTCCACCGCCACACGTTGTCCGTCGGCGGCGAGGCGGAAGGGCTGCGCCGGCGGAAAACAACGGAACGGGGGCACCAGGAAGCGAACAGCCCAGCGCACAGGAGGGGAGAATGAGCCTCCTCCTCCTCCTCCTCCTCCTCCTCCTCCTCCTCCTCCTCCTCCTCCTCCTCCTCCTCCTCCTCCTCCTCCTCCTCCTCCTCCTCCTCCTTCGGTTCTGTCTACGCCCCGACCTTCGAGCACCGACATCATGATCTGTTTGCAGACAGACGGGGCGGCCGCGGAGGAGGAGGGAGGAGGGGGCACTCAGAGGCGGAAGACTTCCGACCTGTGCGCGCTGGCGCGGCCGGCCTCATCAGCGGGGCCGTGGCCGCTGCCAGGCCGCAGCATCGGGGCACCCACGGGCGGTGATGAGGCCCAGTAGGCGAAAGCAAAGGGTACCCGCAGTGATGCCGTCAGTGAAGTAGGACTAGGTACTTCACGTCAGGGAAAGAGCTGCGAGGCCGCCCAGGTGGGCGGCCGAGCTGACAAGGTACGGCAAGTACACGAGCAGTTTAGGACTCAGACCGCCACCAGCAAAGTGCTGGGCCCGCGAGGTGGGGCGCAGGGCGGCAAGACCGGGCCCAGGAGCACCGCCAGGCGGGGGAGGCTGCCAGCCGCGGCTGCCGCGCGGGCGCCGTGGCGGCGCGCAGAGGGAGCGAGGGACAGGGCGCAGGTGGTGGGACGCAGGCATGGCGGGGTACCGCGAGCTCTCGTCTGCACTGCCTCCTACCCCTCCAGACCTGTGGGAGGAGGAGGGGGAGGAGGGGGGGAGGCAGGGGGAGAGGGGGAGAGGGGGGACAGGGCGCAGGGGGGAGGAGGGGGAGAGGCAGGGAGGAGGGGCGCCCCGCCGGCGGCCCCCGCAGGCCGGGCCGGCAGCCCGAGCGCCCGGCGCCGGCGGGAGCTGGAGGCGGGTGGCCCGTGCACTGTACAGCTGCGGCCACCCGCGGCCCTGCCCGCGGCCGCACTGCGGGCAGGGCCGGAGCGGCGCGGGCATCAAAAGTGCGGCCGATCCGCGGGAGGCGGCCGTCTGGGCGCACTGCCTGCATCAGAGATGTGGCGTGGGCCGTGGGCCACGCGCTGTCTGGGTGGACAGTGCGTGGCCGGTCTAGAGGCACCTAGCCAGTGCAGAAACACGTTGAGAGGATGGCGGCCGAAGCCGTGGAATGCCATGCGCTGTCTGGGCGGACAATACGTGGCCGGTCGAGGGGCACCTAACGCACCTAACCGGTGCATTGTCCTGTGTGAAGGGCCTCAGCTGAGGGAGTATATGCCACGCGCTGTCTGGGTGGACAGCATATGGCGGCTGGGGTCACCAAACTGGTGCGATGGCTGGTGAGGCGTGCTGCGACTGAAGCAGCTGAATGCCCCGCGCCGTCTGGGTGGACAGTACGCGGCGGGTCAGCAGGCGCAACTTGGTGCAGCAACTTGCGGGAATAGGGGCAGCGAAGAGTCAGGACGCAGGCCACGTGCTGGCCTGAGGAGAGAGGTCTGAGCTGAGCTGGGATGGCGGCCAGGTCGGCTCCCCCGCTGGTGACCCCAGTCGTCGGGGAAGCAGCGTGGGGAGGCCTGGTGCTCGGCGTGCGGTGCTGGCTGCTGCCTGGCGTGACCATGATGCCGAGGCCCGACTTCATCTCCAGATCCATTTGCTAGGTAGAGCTGAAACTTAGTGGAAGAATTCCCTGTCAAGAGGTCTTACTTAAATACCCAAGTTTAAAATCAAGTTTTATTCATCCCATACTCTTTCATGTCAACAAGTCACAAATCCCATTATTTTTCTGCGCGCTCTGGGCGCCGGGGGCGCCCAGAGCGCGCCGAGGAAAGCTGTTGACTGACCGTGAATGGTCGATACGGCTTGTTGGTAACACCAGAGAAAGTGTACTGTTGGCTAGGGGAGTACTGTAATGTTATAGAAAGGGCCAAGGTATGTTTGGATTCTTACATACAAGTGTTAAAGGTACTGTTGTGAGCCCATAAGTTTTTAAGTGGCCTCGACGGATCGTTCGCGGGCCGGGTGGGGTCGGCGTGTCTCTCGCCTTCCACGACCGGGCCGTGGCCCTTCCCTTTGCCCCGGTCTCTGTCGCGCTGCTGCTCGCTCTGCGGGGGTAGGGACTCCCCGCGGTCTGCAGACCTTGCGGATGTCGTAGTGGGCGTGGCACTGGTCGTTCACAAACTCCTCACAGAGGTCGTCGTACCCCTCTGGGTTGCAGGTGCCCCTGCCTGGTCCTCGTTTGTCCCTGGCGTCGCAGAGAGCGCTCCATCCTTCGACGAACAACGTGCCGCAGTCCCGCTTTAGCTTGCTGACGACGTCTGGCCAGGTTTCCGGGTGTTGGTTTGTAGGTCCACGCCTGATGCTAGGCAATCATCCGTCGGGGCCGAATGTATAGCGTGTTGCTGTGGTCGTCGTCGCGGGTATAGCCTGAATCAGTCCACGGAGCCCTGTGCCACTCGTGCGCCTCCGCGCCAGCGCGAGGCGGGCTGTTGGTTGAGGGGGAGGCTCCTGAGCCTTGGTAGTTGGCCCAGGGGCTGGCATGTTCAGACCAGGTGTGGTGGGATTAGAGACCATACCCCGTTCGCCCGTCCTGGGGAACTCACGCGCTCGTCCATCTCTGGGCTCGGTTGCTGTGGCACGTCCTGCCGCTGTGCTGCTGGTGCGGCGGTCGCTGGGCTCGGGTCCACCTGCGTCCGCGCCGACTGTGCCGAGCTCCTCGGGGCTCGGGGGGCCGGCCGTTCTGCATGCCCTGGGCCCGTGCTGCTGGCCGCTGCCTGGGCAGGGTCTGCCGCGTGGGGCTCCACGCTGAGGTGCGCCTGGGGATCTTGGTCTGGGGCGTCGGCGCCCGGTGGGCAGTCGGCCTCCACCCCGCCGCTTCCGACAGGGGGCCTCCTGACCTTGGGGCTACGGCGCGGTTGCACGAGCCTCCTGGGCAGGGGGGGGGGGGCACGGGGGCGGCAGAGCTGGCGGGCTGTGCTTCCAAGCGCGCAGCAGGTGCGGCCCCTGTCGCACTGCTGTCTGCGCTTGGGCCGGGGTGCCCTTGGCGGCCTCTGACTGGGGCGGGGCTTTGGCCGCGGTGGCGCTGCCCTGCGGTGGCGTGCGGTGCCTGGGCTGGGTTCGGGCGCTCAGCCCGGGTGCCTGGTGCCTTTATCTTGTCGGGGGTTCTCTTCCAAGGGCTCCCAACTTCGCGCTTCGCGCTGCGCGAAGCGCGAAGTGCGAATAACTTCGCGCTCTCGCGCCACCCCCCCAAAGGGAGAAGAGGAGGACGAGGAGGAGGAGGAGAAGGAACGAGGACCGCGAAGCGCGAAGCGCGAATAACTTCGCGCCCTCGAGGGAGCCCTTGCGTGCGGTGCCTGGGCTGGGTTCGGGCGCTCAGCCCGGGTGCCTGGTGCCTTATCTTGTCGGGGGTTCTCTTCGCGGTGGCACTCGGGTCGGCCCCGTTCAGGCTGTCTCCCGCCCGGCAGGTAGCAGACCACCTCGGGAGATGACAGGCTCTGCACCCCTTGTGTGGCGAGGAGTCTCGTGACGGGCTGCTGACTGTACCTGCTTGGGTTCTTGCCTGGGCTCGCGTACAGCTGGGGACGGCCGGAACTGAGGTAGGAGAGGCAGTGCTCGGCCAGGTTGCCCTTCCGATTGGGAGTGCGCCCCTTCTGCCCGATGCCAGGCGTGCCAGGGCGGCGCGCCTTCCGTCCCGGGGGCACTCCTTGGGTATTCCGCCGTCTGGGATCCTTGGGCCACAGATGCTGCTTAGGAAGCCCTTGCAGTCATCTTCTGCCCCTGGTCGCGGATCCAGGGGGACGTCATGGGGACCCTCGGGGCTGTTGGTGCCGCTCCTCTGTCCACTGTCGCCCTCGTAGCCATCCCGAGCCCCCGCTGCGCACCCCACCGCCACACTGCCGCCGCCCACCGTTTGCAACTTCTTGGACATACTTGTGCGCCTGGTGGTTGCTGCATCCCCCCCAGGGCCAGTCGGCCCTGGGGTGCTCATCAAGCCAAGGCCAGGTGACCCCTGGAGCACCGCTCCAAGGGCCACCAGCGGGTATGTGAATTGTGAGTGGGGCGACAGACAGACGAATAGAAGGAGAGATGAGAAAATCCGCCGGCCTCCTTGTGGGGCCACCAGGCTGTAGGAGCGGGATTCGCAGTTTCCTGTACCAGTTGTAGCTTGTAGTTTCCAGTGTTACAGTTCTGCTTATTGCTGGTTACTGTAACTAGTTGATTGGCCGCGCGAGGGGGGGGAGGCCCAAACCAGATTTTTAGCACCCCCTGGGCGCGTTGTCTGAATTGCTGGGGGGGCTCGAAATCGACACCCCTCACGCAGATCCGCGGGGTCAGGGTCCAAAAACACATGGGATTTGCCACATTTCTGAAATTCGGTGCCACCCCTCACGCAGATCCGCGGGGTCAGGGTCCAAAAACACATGGGATTTGCCACATTTCTGAAATTCGGTGCCACCCCTCACGCAGATCCGCGGGGTCAGGGTCCAAAAACACATGGGATTTGCCACATTTCTGAAATTCGGTGCCACCCCTCACGCAGATCCGCGGGGTCAGGGTCCAAAAACACAGGGGATTTGCCACATTTCTGAAATTCGGTGCCACCCCTCACGCAGATCCGCGGGGTCAGGGTCCAAAAACACATGGGATTTGCCACATTTCTGAAATTCGGTGCCACCCCTCACGCAGATCCGCGGGGTCAGGGTCCAAAAACACATGGGATTTGCCACATTTCTGAAATTCGGTGCCACCCCTCACGCAGATCCGCGGGGTCAGGGTCCAAAAACACATGGGATTTGCCACATTTCTGAAATTCGGTGCCACCCCTCACGCAGATCCGCGGGGTCAGGGTCCAAAAACACAGGGGATTTGCCACATTTCTGAAATTCGGTGCCACCCCTCACGCAGATCCGCGGGGTCAGGGTCCAAAAACACAGGGATTTGCCACATTTCTGAAATTCGGTGCCACCCCTCACGCAGAGGGTCCCAAAAGATTTGCCACATTCTGAAATTCGGTGCCACCCCTCACGCAGATCCGCGGGGTCAGGGTCCAAAAACACAGGGGATTTGCCACATTTCTGAAATTCGGTGCCACCCCTTACGCAGATCCGCGGGGTCAGGGTCCAAAAACACAGGGGATTTGCCACATTTCTGAAATTCGGTGCCACCCTTCACGCACATCCATCGCAAGGCGTGGTAACCCAAACTGCGAGAACTCCCTCGGCCCTTTAATCGCAAGGTGTGGTAACCAAGCCCGTAAACCATACACGTCTTACCAATCGCCAGGTGTGGTAACCCCTCTTGTGATCAGTTGGTTTTGCTGATTGCGAATCGGCTTCGCATGAAGTTTCGATACTGCTTCACGACAGCGCCAAGGCCTCATGACTTAGCTCTTCCATGGCCCATTCTCCGAGAGAGGGGGCCGGCGGCAGGGGGCGAAGCCCTTACGGATAACATTAAAACATGAGGTGGGCACCTCAGAGGAGGGGGACCCCGGGCACCCTGCGGGGCGCTGGCCCAGTAGGGTCAGCAGACCCAACGGAGGGGCCAACGAGGCCCACGGGCCTCTCACCTTTTGTACAGCGCGGCCGCCGTCCACAGCCCCTCCTCGTACCCACCTCTCCTCGATCACGTTTTAATGTGATTGTTTCTACTCTCTCTCCTTCTTTTCGTCTGTCTGTCGCCCCACTCACAATTCACGTACCCGCTGGTGGCCCTTGGAGCGGTGCTCCAGGGGTCACCTGGCCTTGGCGTGATGAGCACCCCAGGGCCGACTGGCCCTGGAGGGGGGGATGCAGCAACCACCAGGACCTCGTGCCATCAGGAGCCAGGAAGCAGACGGAGGAAGAGGGGAGCCGGGAGACGGGATGGGGGGGAGAGGGGGATGGGAGACTAGGGCAAGAGCGAGGGCGAGAGTGAGGGAGAGGGAGAGGGAGACGAGGGAGGTGCAGGGGGTGGGGGAGTTGGGGGGGATGGATGGGCAGGGGGGAAGGAACAACGCCCCCCTTGCTCCCGTTTCCATACCGTCCCGAAGAACGGACGGCAAGGCGAAGGGCAGGGTAAACGGAGAGAGCGAGAGAGAGAGAGAGAGAAAGAGGAAGAGAAGCGGGAGGACCATGTGCGAGACCAGGAGCAGGAGCAGACACGGCTCGTGCGAGACGGCCCCCTCCGAAGTGTGCGCAGATGACAACGGCGGCGAAAGTTTCGACCAAGTCTCAAGGGAGGAAGGCTTCCCCTCAGCGAGCTGCAGGAGGGATGAGCCTCCCCCCTCCTCCTCCTCCTCCTCCTCCTCCTCCTCCTCCTCCTCCTCCTCCTCCTCCTCCTCCACGAGGGAGGGAAGAAGGGGTTTTGAGGGGGTAACTGGGGCAGGGTCACGGCGCCGAGAGCGGAGCTTGGTGGAGGTGCGCCGTTTTCTGCTTTGGGGGTACGCGCACCTGCCACAGCAGGAAGTCGGGCCTGTCCCCCTACAGGGGGATTTTCGACGAACAGTAAAAAATACCCCCGACATACCCCAGAAAGGTCAGAAAGTACTCGGAACATAGTCCCCGGACTATTTTTGGACTATGTTTCCCTACCTAGGCTCTGCCTAGAGGGTTCTTGCTCTATTTCTTAATGGGGCCGGGCAGTGCACACCGCCCCGGGCGGTTCCCCCAGTATCCGCCCCGAGGTTTCCTCAGTTACGTCCCCTTAGCTTAACGTTGCCTATCTCATCTTAGCTTAGCTTATTTCATCTTAGCTTAATTTAGTTTCATCTTAGCTCAGGTGTATATTAGCTTAGCTTACCTCAGCTCTGGCTCTGCCTAGAGGGTTAGCTTAGCTTAACTTAGCTTAACTTAGCATAGCGCAGCGCTGCATTAGCATAGCATAGCATAGCATAGCATTGCCAAACATAGCATAGTATAGCATCGCATAGCATAGCGCAGCATAGCATAGTATAGCATATAATAGCATAACATAGCATAGCATAGCATAGCATAGCATATCATAGCATAGCGCAGCATGGCATGGCATAGCATAGCATATCATAGCGCAGCATAGCATGGTACTGCATAGCATAGCACAGCATAGCATAGCAAGTAATGCTGCTTTCCTAGGGGCTCCTACTTCTAGGTAGGGTCGCACTGGGGTCATTTTATTTGTTTGGGAGTGCTGTTATTTTTCGTCGGGGGACAGTCCCGATTTAACCATAGCACTGAGGACGCGGAGGCCACGACACCTCGAGGCAACGACGCGCCCGGGGGGCATACGCATCAAAGGCTCACGCCAGGCGCAGGGCCGCGCCGATGGGGCACACGCCGTGAGACGCGCCGAGGCGACGGGCCCTCGCACTGGAAGAAACAGCGCTCTCTTTCGAGACTGTCGTTAGCTATTTTTGATCCGCGGGTCGAGAGCGCATCTCTTCAGGTCGAAGCTAAGCGGGCCGCGCGAAGCTTGAATTAGGCAAAGAAGAGGAGGGAGGAAGCGGCGGAAGACTGTCGTTAGCTATCAACCGACAGTTGCCTGACTGAGGGCCCCCGAGAGGCAGGAGGGGGGCAGGGGGCAGAGAAGAGGGGCGACAGGGGAGAGCGGAAAGGGATGGGGCACGACTCGGTTCCAGCCGTGCCCTTGCTCGTGCCTCTCCTCCTCCCCCTGTTCCTCCATACCTCGCTCTATTGAGCAACTCATCCTCCTCCTCCTCTTCTCCCCTTCCTCCTCCTCCTCCTCCTCCTCCTCCTCCTCCTCCTCCTCCTCCTGCTCCTCCTTCTTGTCCTCCTTGCTCCTTGTCCTCCTTTCCTCCTCTTCCTCCTCCTCCTCCTCGTCCTTGTCCTCGTCCTTGTCCTCCTCATCCTCGTCCTCCTCCTCCTCCTCGCCCAAGACACTGGCTTTGATAGGGCGGTCTGGGCACTTCGCCTGAGGCCCGCCTCACCATTTGTGATCACAGGCCGCCTGTGGCACCGCCTCAGCGCCATGCACAGTCGTCACCAGCAGCTCCACAGGCGAGGGGCGAACAGTTTTCAGCATGTGGCCCTCGCACTCAGCACCGCGGGTACTCGTTGAGAAGCTTCCAAGAAACACGGATGGAATGCGAGTCGCTTTCATAATGAAGCTCTCGCCTAGGCGCCAGGCGCAGTCATGCTAACATTGGCCGGCAGCCACACGGTGAAGGGCGGTGCCTCTTCGAACTGCGGCTATCGCCGCACACCACGCTCATTCGTCTCCACAGCGTCCGGGACCTGAACAGACGGAGGGCGGCACCTGTTCGGTGCATTGGCACTCGCTTGGAAAGCCTTCACACTATACGACCACATAAGATGATCATTACAGCATGTGCAGCAGAAGCACGGGTGTAGCGCAGCCCTTTTTCAAAACGGTGCTCTCGCTGGATGGTTCCTTGAATTATATGTCCTCGCCTCTTTGCATGTCTTCTTTGAGGGCCGTTCCTTTCTCAAAACGGGCGCTTCGCCCGAATGGCGCTCGTCTTCCATGGGGTCACACCCCGTGCCAAGAAACTGGAAGCACACCTGGCTTATGTTGCATCCTCGGGGGACCTTGTCTGTCCCGTCGCGGCCCTGCCCGCATCGAATGCGTGTCGAATCCATGTCGGACGCGTCGGTTCCGTGTCGAATCCGTGTCGAATCCGTGTCGAATCCGCGTCGAATCCATGCCAAATCCGCGTCGAGTCCGCATCGAGCCCGCGCCGGGCCCCCCAAAAAGGCACCAATTTTGGGGACAGGCGACGTCCCCCGAAGATGCAGCAGAACCTGGCTGCAGACCTGCCCAGGGCATCCGCAGGCCAGCGGTTGGTTCCGCATATCTGCAGCGCTGCCCGCCCGAGAATCGCGGCCCGAGGCTGGCGCCGGAGGAGCGTACGGGCGGCCAGCTGCTGGAAATACACTCGGTGGACATCTGCGTTATTGCTGGCACCACAGGAGGAGGAGGAGGAGGAGGAGGAGGAGGAGGAGGAGGAGGAGGAGTTGGAGGAGGAGGAGGAGGAGGAGGAGGGTGATAAGGGATGAAAAAATGACCCTACCCTGGGTTACAAGTGCGTGGTCTGTAAACCTCCTGGGAACCCCCAAGGCCTCGAGCCGCCAGCGCGCGGCACATCACGCAGGGTTCACCCTGTCAGCCCACAGGAACTTCAGCGCACGGCGCCTCGTAAACCAGGGTATGGGCGTTTTTAATGCCCTAAAGAAAACGCAGTGACACAAGCGTGAACTTTCCCCAAAAGAGACGCGAATTGGCCGATCGGGACAGCATGCAGACGCGCGAATCGGGAATTCGTGCAGACAAGCGGCGAACGAGGACAAACGAGGAGGTCAACCAGGAAAAAATGCAGTGATGCGATCGAGGGAAAATTGGGGGAGCCCATGAGGCAAAAATGCGGAAGGGTGTCAGGACCAGGAATGTTTTCAAGGGCGCCTGAGGAGTGGACTTGGGAGTGGAGGTTGTACTGCGACATACTCGAACACATCCTGGGCTTACTCATGTCCCCCGTCTCCGCCTCACGGTATCCCTCCTCCTCCTCCTCCTCATCCTCCTCCTCCTCCTCCTCCTCCTCCTCCTCCTCCTCATCATCATCATCATCATCATCATCATTATCATCATCATCATCGTCATCATCATCATCATCATCACCATCATCATCATCATCATCATCATCATCATCATCATCATCATCATCATCATCATCATCATCATCATCATCATCATCATCATCATGATCATCATCATCATCATCATCATCATCATCATCATCATCATCATCATCATCAGCATCATCAGCATCATCATCACCATCACCATCAACAACAACGCACACCCCTCCTTCCGCTCGCCCCGCGCATCCCCCCGCCCTCCCGTTCGTTTCCCGCCCCCCCCCCACCCCACTCCTCCCCTCCGCTTCTTCCTCGCCGCCCCTCTGCTCTCGCGGGCCACGCCGTGCAGCGTGGGGGGCCCGCGGCCCGGCACTGCGGCGCGGCCTGCGCCACGCCGGGACCTCGGCTCTCCCGCCCCGCCCTGCTCGGCATCTTCTCCGCCGTCCCCCCGGCCCTGCTCGGCGTCTTCTCCGCCGTCCTCCCCGCTGCGCGCTCCCGCCTTCCCGTCATCCAGCCCCTCCTCCGCCCCCCTCTCCTCGCTCTTCTCCTCTCCTCGCCTCGTCGTCCCCCGTTTCACCCCGTCCCCTCCCCCCCTTCGCCCCTCTCGTTTTCTCGTCCCTCCTTCTCACATTCCCAAACCCTTCGTACTTCCAATTCACCCCTCTCTCTCATCCGCCCGCTCCCGCCTGCAATCGCCAAGTCTGACTGCTCCGCAAATCTCCCCCGCGACCGCTTCGTATGCACCACCCTCCCACGCATGGTTTCCGTCACACACACACACACACACACACACACACACACACGCACACACACGCACACACACACACACACACACACACACACGCACACACACACACACACACACACACACACGCACTCACACTGGCCTTCCAAAACTGACTAGTTGTGTACCCGATACTGATTCGTGTACTCTTCCCATTGGGACGTCTTTATTTACTCCAAGGTGGGCCCTCACCGCCGCGGCTGCCACACCCCTGCCCGCCCACACATGCCACACGTTTCCTCCTCCTCCTCCTCCTCCTCCTCCTCCTCCTCCTCCTCCTCCTCCTCCTCCTCCTCCTGGCCTGGCCCGGTCGTGCGCTGCCCAGGTGGGGCGCACCGTGCGCCGACACCCTGGGCAAAGAGGGCCAGCACAGCTCCGCCCCAGCTCGGGCGCCGACCGTGGGACAGCTGCCCGGCGCGCGTGCCCGCGCTGCGGGGGGCCGGGCTCCGCAGTTGCCACGCAGCTCCGCGCGCCCAAGTGGGGCGCGTTGCGCCGATGCCCTGGGCAAAGGGCAAGCATAGCTCCGTCCCAGCTCGGGCGCCGACCGTGGGGCAGCTGCCCGGCGCGCGTGCCCGCGCTGCGGGGGCCGGGCTCCACAGTTGCCACGCAGTTCCCAAGGCCCCCGCGGCGCCGCGCCTGCCAACTCGCCCAGCGGCGGCGCGCCAGTGCGCGGCACCACTGCGCGCGCGATATGCCCCTTCCCCACAACCCGGCCCCCCACCCCTATCACCTGCCGGAGTGCGCCGCGACCGCGACGGCGCGACCACGACGACGCCGACGGCTAACACGACGGCAGGGGAGCGAGAGGCACCATTTCTGAGTGATAAGGCGGCAAGCGAGTTCCGTGGCGGCCCCGCGCAAACCTTTCAAAAAACGCCGGCGGCCGCGCCCAGCGCTCTGGGAGCGGCTAAGAGCTGCTGGGGGAGCGCGGGCAGGGGCGGCGGCGGCGGCGAAGGCGGCGGGCGGTGGCAGCTGGAGAACGCCAGGGCCGGGGACGCACCCTGGCGCCGGAGGCGCGGCCCCTGCGGCGCGGCCTGGGGCAGGGGGCCGCAGGGGTCCGTGTAGAGCGGCGCGCCCGCAGGGTGGACGGCGACAAGCTCGAGGATTTCCTGCTCCGTATGCACGCGGCCGTCCGCCCAGGCAGGGGGGCTCGGCGGAAGCGGGCGGCTTCGTCGTCCGCCGAGCCAGCGGCAGAGGCGCGCCGCGAGCACCGCGAGCACCCGGTGGGAGCAGGCGGCTGCGCAGGCGCGGGCAGCAGCGACGCGCAGGCGGAGGGCCGGCCGAAGAGGAAGGGCCGCACGGGAGCGGCAGCCTCGTGGGGGAAGGTGACCGCGGAGGCGCGGCGGGAGCCGCCGGCGCAGGGGGGAGAACACCGGGCGTTGAGCAGGCAGGCGCCGTTGGTGACGAATCCGACGAGGGGGCGGCCGCAGTGCCAGCGCCACGCGGCCGTTGGAGCAGTGCTGCCAACGGGGCCACCCCGAGACCACCAAAGGCGACCACAAGGGTCTCCACCAGCGCTGGGCCCGGGGGGGGGAAGGGGCCATCTGGAAGCAACAAGGCCCTCACCGCATCCAGCAAGGTGACTGGGCACCCCCAGCCACGAAGCAGGGCGGACTCCGCCAGGTGGGCCGGGGAGGGCTGCCCAGGTGCAGCGGCCACCGACACTGCCAGGGCCTGCCCCGTCAAGCCGAGAGCCTACCCCAGGTTAGGGCGCGCCTGCCGCGCGGCCAGTGCAGCTGGGGGCATGAGGCCAGCTGCGGCCAGGATGGCTGGGGAGAAGGCGCAGCGTGGGCCCCCCCCAGAGGGGCAAGCGTGCGGGGCACTCGTGCCTGCGGGCGCGGCCTGGCGCACAGGCACAGCGGGAGGCGTATAGGCGGGGACGCCGGAGAGCCCGAACGAGCGGCGGGAGGCGAAGACGCCGAACTCGAGGACGGAGGCGCCGAAGGGCGCGCTGGGGAACGGCGGGCCCGCGATGCGAACCCTCCCAAGGGAGCCAGCGGCGCAGGGGCAGCGCTGAGCAAGGGAAGCGGGGCTGGAGGCCCCGCGGCAGAGCACGGCAGCGGCATGGCGCCGAGGCCATCCGGGCACTGCCGCGGGCGGTGGTGAGCCCCTGCGCCCGTCACGCTCGCACTCGGCGCGCCCGTGTTGGCCGCGCGCGCGAGAGTTGAGGCCATGCGGGCACGGCCTGCCTCGCGCACAGCACTGGCCTGGGCTTGGAGGTTCGCTTGCTCTTCGGGCGGCAGCGCGTGCCACGCCACCCGCAGGAGCTGCTCGCACAGGTGGTTGGCGGCAGCGCCCGTCAGGGCCGCACCTGCCGCTGCTTCTGGCTCATGCGGCCGGAAGCCCGAAGCTGACCCCGGACCAAGTCCCAGGTGGTCGCGCGAGGCGTGCGCGAGCCGCCCGCTGAGGTGGCCAGGCAGTGCGCCGGCAGCAGCAGCGCCAAGATAGAGAGCGCGCGCAACATGGCGCGGACGGGGCGCGGGAGCCCGCGACGTGAACCAAGAAATGCACCTACCCCTCCTCCTCCTCCTCCTCCTCCTCCTCCTCCTCCTCCTCCTCCTCCTATTCCTCCTCCTCCTCCTCCTCCTCCTCCTCCTCCTCCTCCTCC
>CAUYUJ010002144.1:0-85000 GCA_963575745.1 Prorocentrum cordatum
GCTCGAACTTGGATCCCTCGTCCCAGTCGTGCTGGGCGGGGTGGTAATCCTGCGTAATCCTGTCCAGTCATGCTGGTCGTACTGGTACTCGGCTAGCCGTAGTATCCGATGTCGTCATTCATGCCGCCCCCCGCCTCTGCAGTACAGGAGGGCGCTGATCTTGAGGGTTGTGGGTGGCGGTCGTTTGTAGGGCTGAGTGTAGGGTGTGGAGCGTGCTGGTCGGGTCGTTGGGGAGTCGGATAGTTGCTGGTGTTGTGTTGGTTGTGGGCTTCCAGGGCCTCCATGCACCGACTTCAAGTGGGGGTCTTGGCTGTCCCACCTCGTCCCGCTATGGCTAGGGGTCACGGTGCCCTCGGTGGGGGCGAACCCCAGGCCTGGTAATTACTTATTATCGTCGGAGTGGGATGCCTCGGCTGTCCTGTGCTTCGCCCTCGGGCGCTCGGGTAGCTCCTCCTTCTCCATGGGAATGGTGGGGGTGGCGAGCTAGGGCGGACCGCGGGGGCGCAGGTAGTGGCCGTCCTACCCCCCCCCTGCCCCTCACCATCCCCCCTGGTGGGCGCGGGAAGTACTCGTCCTTCCCCCCCGCCCTTCGAGCCCGTCTCGAAGTTTGATCCGTGCCTCACCAGGACAACGTTGGCTTGACAAGAGGTGTGCGGGGTCGTGCTGGGTATGCTGTCGATGTCGGTCAGTAGTACGACGGCGACGTGTGGACCGCCAGCTGCCAGCCAGCTGGTGTCCTCCGAGTTGTAGGTAGCCAGTCGCCGCCAGGGTACTCACAGCAAAACGTGGCGACTTGTGCCTGGGGTGTTCCCTCGCATTCGGGGCTTCCCCAGGACTTGCGTCCTAACCAAAGCAAAACTTGGCGACGCTGCCTGAGGTCTTCCCACGCATTCGGGGCTTCCTCAGGACTTAACCCATGATGCCGTAGTGCTTGTCACCGAGGAAGCTCTTTGCCGCGAATGTACTGCCGAATCCATGCTGCTCTTGCCCAGGGCGCTGGGTAATCATAGAAGTGAATGCCAGGGTTAAAAATAGGCGAATAAATCCAGCAAGGTCCTCGAGGGGGGGGGGCACGCTCCGTCGCCATTGAGGGATCGTGCCCACCCGTATGGGCGCTACGGGTCCCCCCCCCTCGAGTATGGCACGCAATCGCTGTCCAATACGAAGCCGTGCCAATATCCCGATAGCATCGCGGGTCTTGAGTACCTACAGTAGGTGCACCGATACTATCGCGTCTGCTGCCACTCTGAAACAATATCCAACTGTACGCCATTCTGTAATGTAAGCTGCCAACCAATCTGTAAGATGCCAATAGTCTGTGAACCAATCTGCAATAAGATGGTCCCTCCCATGGACTGGCAATATGAATAATCCTGAAGCAGTTAATCCCGAATATATGTGCAGGCAATCGTAGTGCCGCAACTGCAGTGTCAGCTGCTAGCGCCGTTGGGTACCCCATGTCCTGTGACAGTCGTGGCCCAGCTGCTCTGGCTCGATGTAGTAGTCCAGGGGGGCGTAGAACCTGTGGTAGCATTCATCCGTTTCGGCCCACATTGCCTCTTCGTCAGCGAGCTGTCCCCGGTGGGCTGCGAATGCAATTGCCATTGCCTTGCACAACATTGAAGGATATTATTTGAGGGGGGCGGTCCTCCAGCCGCCTTGGCCGTCTCGTCCGCATGCTCTGTCATGTCCGTTGTGTCGACATAGCCGTCCCCCAGGTACCGCCCCCAGCTCCTGTGTGAGTTCACTGAGGTGTACCGCCATCAGGCATGTTGGCTTCCGCGCGGCCTGCCCAAACTGGCACTGGTCTATGTAGTGCAGCTCGACGTTCGTCTGCTCCAAAAGCCAGAGCGTCTCCGCTCGCTGCCAGCTGCTCGGCGCTTGAGGACACCAAGTGGCTGGAGCGGGATGTTCGAGTACGGCGGATACGTTGTACTGCAAGCCAGTGGTGATGAGTAGTAGAGCTGTCCTATATAGCTCGTTGGCTAGTGCTATCTGTTGACGCTCCGCTTGATTGGCTGCTTGTATGCCCCAGGGGAAGTCGTGTACACGTAGTGGCCGTGGAGCTTTTCCCTCGGCGGCATGCCAGCGCGATGAGCACCGCGTCTCGCAGGGGGGGCCAGCAACAATGCCAAATATTTTGCCCTGTCGTATCGCCGCGCACCAAAACTCGACGACGTCTGGCTTCGTCAGGTCTCCTTTGTCGGGGTCTATCTGCACGTCGATCGATAATACTACCAAATTGCATTCCCGAATGTTCATCTCGAAGTGGTGCTGGAAATCCTCAGTTCGGCGTCTGCCTGAGAAAAGGTGCAGTAAGAACATAGCCGTAGTAACCATGGGCCTGCACGGTGCGAATGTACTTGCAGGTGGAGTCGCTGGTTGAGGGGCCGCTGCTGCAGGCGGCGCCGGCGAGAGCTGGAGCTGATGCTGTTCGATGTGGTCGGCAAGCTTGATGTGTATGACCTGTTGGGCGGGCACCAGCGCCTTTGTAGCTCCATGACCCATTGCCTTCCTCGTCGCCACAGCCTCTCGTTCTTCTTCTCGGCGTTCGGCTGCCTCCTGCTGCTTGGAGTACAGCCAGGCACCTGGGGCACCTTCTCAGGTGCTTGAGTATGCGCGATCGCGTTATGAAGTTCTTCCCGCACCCAGGGCAGGTTGTCGAACGGGCGAGCAATTCGGGGAGGTCGTAGCCGATGTGCTCCATGGTGCGGTGGCGCTTCCATGCTCCACGAGTTTTTAGGATCTTGCCACACTCATAGCATATGTAGCCACTGTGTTGTGCAGGTGGCCGTCCATCGAAGTTGGGCGTGGTCAGTCCAAAGTCTTGCGCTAGTCGGTGCAACTGCCTTTGCCATATCCGATGTCGGTATAAGTCGTGCTGCCATGCCTTGTACCTGAGCCACGCACGCGTGATCATGGCTTGTGCGGCTTGCACTTGCTGTGTTCGTAACCATCGTACCAAGCCCCTGATGTCGCAGCCAATGTCCTCGTCGTCTAGTAGGAATCTTCTTATCCAGTCCAGATCCTCGACGATAAGTACATTCCAGGCTTTACTGTCCTCCCAGAGCTCGTCGATGAGGCGGTGGAGGAAGGGCGTGTCTGCATGCACCATTCTGGCCAAGTACATCAGGCGCCGTCGGCGCAAGTACATGTGGATCGGTACTTCGTCGCATATCAAGTATATTTCGTCGTCCAAAGTATGTACGTACCCAGCACCATGTCGCTGTTGCCGTGCGGCGGCCCGAAGGCTCGCCATGTGTCTGCTCTGCAACATCTGTTTCTGCTGTGCTGTCAGCGGCCCCCATACTTCGCAGTCGTAGGTCAGCTTGCTCTGCGCCAGTGCCGTGAGATACAGCAACTTTGCTTTGAGGTCGATGTGCGGCAGGCGGAAGATGGACTTCTTCAAGGGACCCTCTGCGGATCTGTGATCGATGATGCGTCTCATAAGGTTCGGTCCCTCACCGCCATCACTTGCCACAATATTGCCCAATGTGAGTCCCTGGGTCGTGACCTCGGCTGTGGTGACATCGATGCTGGTCGGCAGCTGGCAATCATCGCGTTGCAGCGTGATGGGGTTTGTCTTGAAAATCTTCGCCTTGATATGTTGTTTGGCGTGCCCGTCAATATGCGGCAGAGCTTTGGTCTTCTTGGGGTGTAGGTCATGCCCGAAGATCTTGAGTCTCCTCGCAATGATGGCCAATATGTCAAAGATGCTGCTCTCGATTTTCGTGTTGTCCCTGGGTGCGCACAGGAATGTCGCGTCGTCCATGAAGGATACTTCTGGCAGGGTCCCTTCATGCCCTCGGAGCTGGCCTGTTGTGACAATGGCTTGCTCTCCCGCTGGTGGTAGCTGTAATGAGTACCCTCCCGAATGTAGCTCCTGCTCCAGCGGGCCCAGGGCGTGCGCGAAGCTGATGTTGAAGATGAGGTCAGCCAGGCCGTTACCTGGGCGCGTGCCCTTGCGGCTCTCCGCGCAAAGCTCATCTCCCCGTACTTGGAAGAATGTCATGTCGTGTGCTTCTTCTAGCTGGAATCGAAGGTTCTCGTCTACGTCGTTGAGCGCTAAGTAGCCTGGTGCCGCGATCAGCTGCTGGATGGCGGGCATGAGCCATTCAGGTGGGGCGCCTCCTGCCATCACCTTTAGGAGCCAGGGCTTCTCCCCCTCCCGTCCCAGCACGAACTCGCGAATGACAGAGTAGAAGGCCTGGCGGAGGTCCAACAGGATGCCGACTGCGCTGAGACGTCTCCGCCTGCAGATCCCGAAGAACGCTTTGATGGTGTGGGTGGAGTACGCGCCTGACTTCTTCGGGATTCCGCCATGCTGGGTGGCTCTCAGCAGGCAGCTGCAGACCCTCAACGTCGTTGAGCGGAGCCACTTGTGGTAGTGCTTGGCCACGGTGTTGTTGAGGAGGATCGACCTGTAGTACTCCAGTAGGGCCCTCGTGCCGCTGCCCTTGTAAAGCTTCACTGCAATGCCTGCCTTGAATTGGATCGGTTCGCGGCCTCGCAAGATCGTCTTCAGGACGACAGGGTACCAGTGGCGGGCCGTCTCCTCGGGCGCGAGCTTGTGGATGTCGTCCAAATTGCCGTCGGGTCCTCCTGCTCGGCCCTTCTTGCCGTCCGCGAAGCTCTCCACCAGATCATTGAGTGTCATGTGCAGGTGCTGCGAAACCTCGTCGGGTGGTGACCTGTGGGTACGGCTGCAGTTGTAGCGGTCCGCAAGGTCGTATTTGTCCCTGATGTCTGCTGACTCGATCTTGGCGAAGTGCTGCAGCGTGGCGCGGCTGATCTCGCACTGGCTGCCCATGACGGTACCGTCGGGCTGCTGCATGGTGGGCAGCGCACTGACGTATTTTGGTTTGCGGCCGCCATGGATCAGAATCTTCTTGGTCAGCTGCCACTCGGTCCCGGCATCTCTTGCTGTTCTGCTGTCCGCCAATTTGTTGCCGAGGTCATGGAAATACTGGTTGCGGTCGATACTCAGCTGGTGCCTGAACGTGTCCCTGGTGTGGGCGATGAAAAGCCTCGCGGCGTCGTGCGCGATGCCGAGGCAGCCGGTGGTGCGGCTGAGCTGGCAGGCGCCCGCAAGGGCTGCCACTGAGCAAAACCAACTATCTTCAACTCGGGCGTAGACCGACGCCTCGTAGCAGAGCCTCTTGCGGAACACTTCTAGTGGTGCTGGGTCCCCGTTTTTCGTGTAGGTCCGCGTGGAGCTCTCAGCATATCTGCGCAGTCTCAATAGTCGCATGCTGGACTCTGAGACTGTGACGTTGCAGGGTGTAAGCGGGTCCCGTCCGAAATGCTGCTTCGTCTTCTCGGCCATGAGTCCCGCCGTCTCGTGGTAATGCTCATTGACGTCTGCCTTCCACGGTGGTAAGCTGATGCTGTTCAGGTCCTGCTTGAATGCGGTGATGCACTCTGGGTTCTTGAGTTTGTTAGTGTCCAGCAGCGCGGTTCCCTTCAAGTTTCGGTGGCGTCCAATGATGTCGCCCGCGACTTCAACCAACACAGGCAGGTGGTCTGTGGTCGTGTCGTAGCCATTCTGAGCGTAGTTGCTCCTCTGTTTGCTGTGCTCGTTCTTCTTTTTGGCGGTCGGCTTTTGAAAATCCCCCAGGACAGTGCAGGCTGCGACGCACTTGAACAAGCAGGGAGCCATGGCGACGTAGTCGATGCGGTTGGAGACCCCGTCCTTGTGGTATGTGTAGTCGTCGCTGTTCCCGTAGTATGTGTTGACGACGTGCAGGTGACAGCTGGCGACAGACTCATGGAATTCGTGTCCATTCTTGTCTGTCAGCTGGTTTGGGCCCTTCTGGCCCAGCCATTGTGTGTCCTCTCCGTCCTTGTGACTTAGCTTGGCATTCGCGTCGATGAGCAGGATCTCTGGTTTCCACATGTCACACAGCTCTCTGAAGTGTTCCCACCAACCGTTGATGTCCTTGGCCTTCTGGTACGGGGCGTGAGCAACGGCGATGACGTGGTGGAACAAAGGAGCATGCACGCGGACGAAGAGCATCCTGGCCGAGGAGTACAGTTTTGTGAGCTGGGACTGCTTGAAGTACAGGTCTTTCCCTTTGAGCTGTCCGTACGGGATCTCCACATTAAGTAGTAGTGCGCAACCCCAGTTGCCGTCCTGCGCATCGCTCTGGATGTTGATGAAGCCTTGTCCTGTCCATATGGCCTCTTCACAGCGTGTCTCCTGCAGTCCCGCAACGTGGACCTGGCGGTCCAAAAGTTGGGCTCTGACTAGGGCCCCCTTGCTGGAGATGTCCAGGTGCAGGTCTGTGGAGGTAAAATCGCCCACCATGGACTGAGCGTTGTACTGCACGATGTTGAGTTTCAGCGTGCCCTTGTTGTAGCTATCTGCGGCAAGGTCGGGGATGTGGTCTGCTTCAGCCAACTGGGGCGAAACGTGCTCCTCGAGCTGTCCATGCCTCCATGTTGGGTAAGCATGTAGGTCCTTGCACGCAGGGTTAGCCATCCAAGCCCATTCGAGTGTGCTGGTATATCGTACTATGTCAACTAGCTCTTCCGCTGGTGGTGGTGGCGCTGGTTGGAGCGCCGCATATTTTGACAAAATATCTGCTGCTTCATTCCAGGGGGGCATCTCGATGAGCATGTGTATGTTCGAAGCTGATGGCCTTGGTGAGCTGGAGTTGCTGGAATAGTATACGTGTAAACCTCGCGAGAGGGCGGTTCCTACACGATCTGATCCGCGATGTTCCAGCTGCCGCTCCCAGAGCCGCGGTGTTGTCGCCGATAATGACGATCTCCTGCTCATCGTCCTCCTGGATACATGCGATGCCTGCCCAGAGCAACGCTCCCAATTCGGGGCTGGTGCTGGAGGTGGTATTGTTGGCCATTTCCTCGCTGACAGACAGGGCGTGGTTGGAGTACATGTGTCTGTAGTAGGCGATGCCCTGGTCGTCTTCCCTCAGGTGTACCACTGCCCATGCCGATGTGCCTGGTGCTTTGGCGTGGTAGGACGCGTCGGTGAAGTAGTAGTGCCGCTTCACAAACGCCGAAGGTCTCGGGGGGGCGAGGTGCCTCACCGCCAGCCTGGTGTGCTCGTGTAGGTCGTGCTCCTCGAGGTCGTAGTGCCATGTCAGCTTCTGGATGTGTTGTTGAAACTGCGTCGGTAGGAACTGTGGTGATCCAATGTTGACAAAGCGTCGCTGCGTGCTGCTGCTGTCGCTGCGCAGGTCGGTTTTGTGCACGTGCCCGTGTGTTGCTGGTCTAGTTCTTTGTCGTCGTCGCCTCCTGCGCTCGCAGCGTAGGTAGTCGTCGCTGTGCTCGCTATCAGTGCTAGTGCGTTGGTTGTCTCGAGCGTCGTCTGCAGTTATGCTGCGCCTAGTTAGAATACGGAAGGGGTGCATGGCTGAGGTTGTGCGGCGGTGTGGTGCGGGGATGGGTTGTTGCTGTCCCGTCAGATGACCGATAGCGCCGTGGTAGCTCCTGAACGGCAGCATTGCTCGTCGGGATTGCACGTCCCTCTGGGGCTGAGGGTGTTGTCTGGTATTAGTCGTTGTGGCTGGGGCTGGCTGCTCGGACTCCAAGTGGTCGGCTGGCTTGTAGGGCGTGGTCCCCGTCCGCGTCGTGCTCCTCTCCCGCGGAATCGGTGGTGTTTGGCAGCACTCCTCATCGGCGTTCAAGTTGTCCGATCCAGCCCGCACGGCCTGACTCAACAGGGGCTCGTGTGATTGGGCATGGAACATGCTGTCACGTAGACGATGAGTTATGCCGTCAGGGGGGTCGCTTGGGTTCGGTGGTGTAAGGGTGAGTGGGGCTGGCTCTGCCCGATGCTCATTGGGGTCTAAGCTTGATTTGGCTGGTGTCGGCGGCGGGAGTGTAGCTGGTTGGTGCTCGTTGGACCTGGTTGAGCGCCCCAGCACGACATCGCTGACGCGAGAGCAAGGCTTCGACCACCCTCCCGTCGGAGGCATGCCCTCGCGTCTTCGCACCTGCAAGGGGGAGTCAACCCGCAGCTGCTCGGGGAGAGCAGGTCCGCCCGTCGACTCCCTCCTCCTCCTCCTCCTCCTCCTCCTCCTCCTCCTCCTCCTCCTCATCCGCCTCCGCCTCCTCCTCCTCCCCCTCGTCCCCTTCGGCAAGAGGGATGCGGGCACCGACCTGCGTCGTTGAAAGTGTTGCCGAGGTCCTCGTCGTCGAAGTCCGGCAACGCGCAGGGCCTAGCTAGACCCGAGGGAGGGGGGAGGGGCAGGGCGAGGGGGAGAGGGCAACCTTCGTGGAGAAAGGACATCGAGACGGCGTGGCTTTCGATGTTTTTTACCTTCGGAATCCCGCTTCTTGGTTACACGCAGGGGCGACCCCAAGCAATAATGACCTCTGGTGGTGCGCGGGTTTAGAAAACCCGCGTGGCTGGAGGGGGAGGGGAAATCCAAGCGCGCAAGCCAGTGCTGCGGGGAGCACTGAGGGGACCCACCAAAGGTCACTCCAGCGACGGGTACCTCCTACATGTAGCCAAGCTTCGTAAGACGAAACCGAGACGAAGATGAATTCGGGTGAAGATGAATCGAGAATCTCTGAGATCCCGCAATTCTGGAAAATGTCTCGGGCGCCGCGGCCTTCCCAGAACGTTCCAGAACGCTCTGAGAGCGTTCTGGAACGCTCTGGAACGGAACGGATTCATCCTCGTCCGTCCCAGCCGCGTCTGACTTCGGGGCCCAGAACTTCAAAACCTGTCCGGGTCGAGCAAGACGGATCCCGGGGAAGGGGGCCGAAAGCTCTGGCGCCTGCGGTCTGGAAAAAAACATCCACGACATCAGGGATCTGGGCTCTTTGCGGGGGCGCGGGGTGGGGGGAAGGGGGTGCTCGCCTTATGAACAGTGGGAACTCAAGACCCCTCTACCCGCCTCCCCATCTGGGGACAAGGGATCCCCCCCCTCCTCCTGGACCCCCGCCCCCGGAGGCACCCTCCTCACTTCTCTCTGCTGCTGCGGGGTGCTGCGCGTATTTTCCCACAGGCGTCCAAGAGGCCTCAGATCAGCTCCGAGGCGGCACCAGGAGGCCACGGAGCTTCCAACGAAGTCCCCCAAGCGGCCCCCCCAACAGAGCCAAATAGGCTCTCAGGAACGGCCCCAAAAGGGCTTCAGAACGTCAGCGTCGTCGCCGCCGCCGCCGCCGCCGCCGTCCCCCTTCGGGGGTCGGCAGCACCCGTCGCAGGGCCTTCCCAGGAAGACATCGGAGGTCTGGGGGCGCGGGGAGGAGGGGGACGGGGGGTATAGGGGGGAATGCAACTTGTCGTGGATGAGGATGGGAATGATGGTTGAGGGGCGGGAGGGGAAGGAGGAGCAGGAACAAAAATGGGAAGAGAAGGTCCGAGGCCCCCTCCTTCCATGCGGGCCCCTCCCTTTGTCCTCCATCCCTTGTCCTTCGTCCTACACGCCCACACAGACCCACACAGACCCACACACACCTCACACACGCGCACACACACACACACCCGCACCCGCACACACACACACCACACACACCGACACACAACCGCACACAGCCACACACAACCACACACAGTCACACACAGCCACACACAGCCACGCACAGCCACACACAACCACACACAGCCACACACAGCCACACACACACCCACACACACACCCACACACAGCCACACACACCCACACACCCGCACACACCCACACACACCCACACACAGACCCACACACAGACCCACACCCACACACACCCACACACATCCACACACAGCCAGACACACCCAAACACACCCACATTCACCCACACATTCACACGCCCACACACCCACACACACACCAACACATTCACACACCCACACACCCACACCAACAGCTCACGCCACACCCACACCCGCACGCGCACACGCACACCCCACGCACACCCACAGCCACAGCCAAAGGCACAGTCACACACAGCCACACACGGCCACACACACACGCACACCCTCCCCCCCCATACGCCCACACCGCCCCCGCATCCCCCCCACTCCCCCAACCCCCTCCCCCCTCCCACCCCTCCACCTCCGCCCCCACTCCGCCTCCCCCCCCACACACACCCACACCCACACCCACACCCACCACCCGCACACAGCACACAGCACACACCACATGCCACACAGCACACACCACTCGCCACACGCCACACACCACACACACACACCACACCACAGAGAGACACACACTCAACACACACCACGCACACACATCACACACCACACATACCACACACACACCACACAACACACACTCACACAACGCACACAACACACACATAACACACAACACACAAAGCAGACAACACACAGCACGCAACACAACACACACACACACACCACACACAACACGCACATCACACACAACACACATCACACACACAAAACACGCATCACACACATCACACACACCACACACACACATCACACATATCTTACACCACACGCCACACACGCACACGCACAGGCACACGCACGCACACACACACACGCACACATACACACACAACACACACACACCACCCCCCCCACACACAGCACACAACACACAATCCACGCACAACAAACAACACACATCACACACAACAGATCACATACATATCACACACCACACGCAACACCAACACCACACAGCACACACAGCACACACCACACAAAACACACGCGCACACACACCAACAACAACACACACACACCACACCCACACCCCACAACACACCACACACTACACACAACACACAAGGCACACACAAGGCAGATACACAACACACAACACACATCACACCACATTCACACAACACACACAGCGCACACACACACACAACACACATACACACAACACACACCACACACCACACACCACACTCCACACACAGCACGCACATCACAACAGACACAACAGACACCACACACAACACACACACACACTCAGACACTCTCTCTCACATGCACCATCGCATACAACACACCAACACACAAGCATTCACACAACCACACATCCACACACGCACTCACACACACACACTCGCACACACACGCGTGGGGGTTCACCTATCGGCGGCGCGCCCAAGGGGGGAAGCAGAGGGAGCCGCCCCTCTCGGAAGGCTCAGAATTCAGTCTGAGAAACTCTCCTCCGAAGCCACAGAGGGCACTGCCCTCCTCGGCGCGCCGTCGCCGAACAAAAAGAGCATTGCTCCCTGCCGTCGCGTTCGACTTTGGTGGCTATCTGGGACGTGCGAGCACCTCGGCTCCTCCACGGGCGCCCTGCTCCTGCTGCAGCTGCTGCTGCTCCCCATTCCTCTTCCTCCTCCGTTTTCTAACCAGTGGGGGGCTCGACCACAAGACACCTTCCACAAGAAGCCCCACCCTGTTAATGACCCAGCAGGCCCATGGACTTTCGGTGTGGGCACGTCACGCCGTCCACCGCAACACCATCGAGCTCCAAGAGAAACCCAGGACACCCTGGAGGCGAGCAGGGCGCCCCTTGGCCTCTTAGCATGGGTCTCCTCCGTATTGCTCTTCCTCCTGGCTGGCCCGCTGCTCACTCACTCGTGGCGGTCCTGGATTTTCTTGTAGCCATGCACGCCTTTCATGCCCCCTCCCACCCGGCAAGGACCTGGGTGGGAGGGGTGGGGGCCCATCGGGGAACAAGGTGTGAGAACAAAAAGGGCGAAGCAAAGGCAAGAAAGGGAGGGTGGGGGTGGCGCCTGATGCAGAGCAGCACTCTGACCCGCTGCCGCCTCTTCCTGCACTGTACACACGGCTCCACTCTCCGCATCGAGCCGCATCGTCGACGCATCGGCGATGCGGCGCGATCCTTCTACCCCGTCTGCTCCGACCCCATCCCGGAGGCCTAGAGTGGGTCTCCTCTGCAGTGCTCTTCCTCCTGGCTGGCCCGCTGCCGCCTCTTCCTGCAAGGGTGCACGCGGCTCCCCCCTCTGCGCGTGCGCCTCCCGCGCTCGGGCGCTTTTTTTGGGGGGATCCATGTGGCTCCGCCAGGGGCAACCCCGTCGGCGGACGGAGGCAGACCGACGCCTCTATGGTAGACGAGCGCGCTCCACTGCTCGCAGAGTACCTGCTCGCAACTGGCCTGGATCCCCCGCGGAGGACCTGCGATAGATTACACCAAAGCGGACATGTTTTTTTTTTCTCGGACGCTTGCGAGAGGGCACCCTGCGAGTAGTGGAGCGCGCTCGGTGATATGCGAAGGGAGGGGGTGGGGAGGGCCCCGCGTGGCACGTGTGGCGCGAACGGCTTGCCTCTCCAGAGGGCAGAGAGTCCACCCTCATGAGAATCACCCCCGGCGCGCGAAGCCGTTCAGTAGACGCACCCAAAGGAGGAATGGAACGGGGCAGGGCTGCGTGGTAAACACCCAAGGCCGTTGAGCAAACGCCAGTTGTCGGGAATGTCCCCCTACAGGCGGATTTTGGACGAAAACTTAGAAACAGTCAGACAATGCACCCAAATGTGCAAAAATAGTCAAACAACAAATATGTATATGTATGTATGTATATATATATATATATATATGTGTGTGGGTGTGAGATAATTTTTGAATATTTTCCCTGTAGAGGGGCATGCCCGACTTGAACCTCGACTCTCCCCTCTCTCCCGCTCCTCTGCCCCCTGCAGCCCGCAGCCCCTCCTGAGCGAGCAGGTCATGCCCAGCTCCTCGTCCTCCGGGCAGGCGGGGCGCGCCGAGGCCGGAGGTGCGCGGCCTGCCTGCCGCGGCAGAGCTGAGCCTGCTGCCCGCCCCTCGCATCGACCACGCGTGGCGGATGCCCTTGCAAGTCCGTGCTTGCAGTGGTGTACTCCAGGTTTCGTAAGAAAGGAAGGGGGGTCTCATTTCGGGGGGGGTCTCTTCCAGGCTATCTTGGAGGGCCTGGGGGGTCCGGGGACGACGCTTTGGAGGGTTCTCCCACGGGGGAGGTCTGAAATGGCTTGTCTTGGAGGGTCCACACCCCCTCCCTTTTATTATTACGAGATCTGGAGTAGCCGTCTCTCGGGCCGGGCGAAAGGGGGGGATAGCACAGGGGGGGCTTGAGAATCAGCTCACGTAGCTGATTTCCCCGGCGCCTCCCGGCGCCGGGACGCGCCCATGTATCGAGGAATGGGCCCGGCGGCGGGGCCGAAACCAGCTGCGTGCAGCCAATTTCGTAAACCCCCTTTCCCTATCCCTCCCTTTCGTCCGGCCCGAGTCTCTCCTCCATCCACCAGGAGACCACTTCATCCGACCCTCACTCTGGATGTCTTAGAACTCGTCCCGGCCCCCTTCTGCCGCTCCACTCGAGGGAGGCGCGCTGAACTCACGAGGCCATGGCCTCGACCGACCTTGGTCGTTCCAGCATTTTTCCATCAGTCGCGATAACGGCCGCTACTGGCCCCGCCCTGCCCCCTTCCCCCCCTTTGGTCACGTCACGAGTCGTGCCGGCGCCGTCTGGGAGCTAGCCCTTCCTAACTGAGCATTCTCAGACGTCGCCGGCACGGATCGTGACGTGCAAGGCCCCCTCCCCCCCCCGCTCCCCGTTCACGCCCGTGAGCGGCAGGAGATGACGTCGACTGTCTCTGTATGTCAAGACTAGCGAAAAAGTGACCGCCCGGTAGGACACCGCACAGGTGCATCCCGGCACTCGGAGTCCAGAACTTGCGCTCGTCATCTAGAGAATGAGCGTACGTACTGAACAAAGACAAATGGAAGGGCGGGGCAAAGACTTGCTCGCACGGATATCTTGTTTTTCCGTCAGCGTGCTGCTCTTGAAGCGGCGCGCGAGCAAGGTGCCCTGCAGCCCTCAGATGGGGCTGACAGGACGAGCCCCCGAGCTCCAGACGACCCATCTCCTCCCACTCTCTGTCTCCTCTCTTCCTTTCCCTGAGCAGAATCTCGCAACAATCACAGCCTCCTCGAAAAAGGCGCACGAGATGCTGCACGTACTCAAGTACAGTAGGAAGTCGACCACACGAAACCTTTCACAAGAAACCCAACCCTGAACCCCCAGCATGTCCATTGATTTTGGTATGGGGACGTCACGTTTCCAATCGAACCATCGGCACCAAAGAAACCCAGGGCACCCTGGAGGCAAGCAAGGTGCTTCTCGGCATGGGCTTCACTCGGGCAGCGGGGGGTCAGGAGCCATCTGCCCAAACACCCGCTCTGAGCCGACGGCCTTCTCACGCGCCTCCCCTCCGCAGGAGCCTCTCCACGCCGTGTGGAATCCTTGTCACGGAGCGAACCCTTCAATGCCCCCCTCGACCTCAATGATGAGGATGAGGATGAGGATGAGGATGAGGAGGAGGAGGAGGGGGAGGAGGAGGTGGCGGGGGAGGAGACGGATGAGGGAGGAGGTGGAGGAGGGGGAGTAGGAGAGGGAGGTAAGGAGGAGGTAGGGAGGGGGAATGGGGAGAGGGAGGAGGGGGAGGGAGGAGGCGGGAGGACGGGAGGAGGAGACAGTAGGCAGGCCACAGCACAACCCACTCCTGAAGTCTACCCTCCCCGCCCCTCGAGAGAGTGCTTTGTGGGTGCTTGCTCTGTGAGGGATGTAGCAGGGAGCCCCCCGGGCGGAAGCCACGATCCATCAACATCGAATCGGCAACCTGGATCGAATCGGAACGTGCGCCGGCTTGGGCCGCATCGGCACGGCATCGAACCCAACTCGGATCGGCCCCGCCAGGCTGCACGACGACGCCGTGCAACATCTGGCCGACGCAGATCGTCGGAGCAGCGGAATCGAATCTTCGAGGGACCGACGAGAACGACCTAACGTTTCGAATCTAGACGTCGAGGGGGGAGATCTTCGAATGTATACCCTGATCAAAGATCTAAGCATCCTTCATGAGTCTGCACACGCTTCTCAACGCTCTGGAGAATCAGGGTGACCCCGCCCCCCGTGCGCGCCGCCGACCTGTCCAGCCATGTGTTTCTCCTCCTCCTCCTCCTGCGATGTGGGCCCGAGGGTGCCAGCGAGCGAAAAGCGGCGCCATGCGCAGGTATACATGTATGCATACATATATATATATATACATACACACAAACGTAGGCACCCTTTTTGTTTTGTTTGTGTTTGTTTCCTCTCTCTATCTCTTCCTTGTTGTTCATATATAAATATAAACAAACGTAGGCACTGGTGTTTGGAGCGCTTTACGGGAACTCGGCCAGCTCGCGATTTTCGTCGCGCCCTCGCCGCACTTGTGGGCTGCTGCCCTTCAAGAACCGCCTCCGCTTGTGAAGCGCCGCCTCGGACATCTTCCACCCAGGGCGATCTTCGGCGGGGCAAGGGCTCCCGAGACCAGCAGGCTTGCCTGTCGCGCACACGGAGTACCTTTTGCAACACAGTGACATCTCGCCGACGGGAGCTCCAGGCTTGGCCGAGAGCTCGCACCATTCGACGTCGTGGGAATCCACGTGGGACTTCACACGGGCAACGCTGGGAGGCCCATGCTCGACTCTTGAATAGGGGCCGACTGTCCCGGCATTCCTATCGTCCTACCACGACATGTTTTTAGAACCCCAAAATGTTCTGAGAACCAAAACAACGTTCTTAGGCAATGAACCCCTGTGATAAAACAAGACAGACTCCGCCAGAAATGTTCCAAGAACATTTCGTGGAAACCACGAACGGTTCTTAGAACATTGTTTGGTAGGGCTGTGGGCGAGCCAAGACGCCTCACCACTGCTTGAGACTCCTCGGCATTCCGTACGGTCGATACTGGCCTCCCTCCCTCCCTCCCTCCCTCCCTCCCTCCCTCCCTCCCTCCCTCCCTCCCTCCTCCCCTCCCCTCCCTCCCGTCCCTCCTCCTCCTCTCCTCGCTCCTCCCCTCCTTCCTCCTCCTCCTCCTCTCCTCCTCGCTCCTCCTCCTCCTCCTCCTCCTCCTCCTCCTCTCCTCCCTCCTCCCTCCTCCCTCCTCCCTCCTCCCTCCTCCCTACCTCCCTCCTCCTCCTCCCTCCTCCCTCCTCCCTCGCTCCCCTCTCCCTCCTCCCTCCTCCCGTCCTCCCTCCTCCCTCCTCCTCCTCCCTCCTCCTCCTCCCTCCTCCTCCTCCCTCCTCCCTCCTCCCTCCTGCCCTCCTCCCTCCTCCCTCCTCCCTCCCTACCCTCCTCCCTCTAACCTCCCTCCTCCCTCCTCCTCCTTCCCCTCCTCCTCCTCCTCCTCCTTTTCCTCCTCCTTCTCCCTCATCCTTCTTCTCCCTCTCTCACCCTCCTCCTCCTCATCCTCCTCCTCCTCCTCCTCCTCCTCCTCCTCCTCCTCCTCCTCCTCCTCCCCTCCTCCTGCCCCTCCCTCCTCCTCCCCCTCCACAATTACACAATATGAATACTACTCTCCCACTTCCCCTGATGGCGTCCGGAAGATGTTCGGCACCCCCCCGCGTACTGTTTTTTTACACACAGGATTCCCCGGAGTTGGGTTTTCGCTTGTGTTTTTTTCTAAAATGCTGCTCTCGCTGAGGCGCTGGCCTAATTTTCGGGCTCCCGCTCCTTCCGAATCGTGTTCCCGCTGCAGCGCTGGCCTCATTTCCGCGCTCCCGCTCGTTCCGAATCGTGCTCCCGCTGCAGCGCTGGCCCAATTTCTGCGCCTCTCGTTGTTCCAAAACGTGCTCCCGCTGCAGCGCCGACGTTTTCGATCCTTTTTAAGAAGCCCCAAATCTAGAAAATGATCCCCGGCAAAAACATTGGAGGTGATTACACATCCGGTGTCGATTCGTTGATTTTTGGGGCCGCAGAAAGCCCCCCCCCTTTTGGGCGGCGTCCTTTTCCGCACAGGATTCCCGGGAGTTTGGTTTTCATCTATGTTTTTGAAAATCCGAGTCTTTCCGGTCCTTCAGAATGTTGCTCCCGCTGCAGCGTTCGTCCTATTTTCCGCGCCGCTGGTCGTTCCAAATCGTGCTGCCGCTGCAGTGCAACGGTCCCCGGCTCCATGCTATGATATGCTCCGCTCCAGTGGCGTTCTTCGGCTCTTCAACAATGGTGCTCCCGCTGCAGCGTTGGTCCCATGTCTGCGCCTCTGCTCATTCCAACTCGTGCTGCCGTATTGTTTTCTTGGCACTACGGCACTCTTCGGCTCTTCAACATGTCGCTCCCGCTGCAGCGTCGGTCCCATTTCTGCGCCTCTGGTCGTTCCAGATCGTGCTGCCGCTGCAGCGCATGCGTCCCGCGTCCCATGCTATGACATACTACGCTCAGCATTGCACTTCTGCGCCATGCTATGACATGCTACGCTCTGGTTGTCGTCGTCGTCGTCGTCGTCTTCGTCGTCGTCGTCGTCTTCGTTTTCATCGCGCCGTCGTCCTCCTCCTTTCCCTCTTAGGTAACAGGGTCAGATGCGAAGCCCGATTCGGTGAGAGGACAATGAAGTAGCTCAATGGGAAGGGATGGGAGGGAGGGGTAGGATGTCAGATGTTGACGCGAGCGCACCTAGCTTGTCCTCCCTCCCCTCCCCTCCTCTCCCTCCCCTCCCCTCCCCTCCCTCCCCTCCCCGCCCCCCTCCCTCCTCCCCTCCCTCCCTTCCCTCCCTCCCTCCCTCCCTCCCTCCTCCCCCTCCCCTCCTCCCTCCCTCCCTCCACCTCCTCTCCTCTCCTCCTCCTCCTCTCCTCCTCCTCCTCTCCTCCTCCTCCTCCTCCTCCTCCTCCTCCTCCTCCCCTCCTCCTCCTCCTCCTCCTCCTCCTCCTCCTCCTCCTCCTCCTCCTCTCCCTCCTCCTCCCTCCCTCCTCCTCTCCCTCCCTCCCTCCCTCCCTCCCTCCCTCCCTCCCTCTCCCTCCCTCCCTCCCTCCCTCCTCCTCCCTCCTCCTCCTCCTCCTCCTCCTCCTCCTCCTCCTCCTCCTCCTCCTCCTGCTCCTCCTCCTCGATGCTGGCCTCGCGGACGCACTGCGAACGACCCCTGCCGACCACGACGACCTCGTGGGCGACCATGGCGGCTGCCACGCGAGGAGGCGACCGGCCTGCGCAAGTCGGCCCCCTTCCTGCTTAGGGGTGGGGCTCGTGCGCAGGACGCGGGCGGCCCCATCGAAGAAATCGTTTCATCCTCGCGAGCCGGTCCTCGAGATCGGCGACGAGGGAGGTGGAGGTGGCGTGGAAGCGAGCTCCTAACTTCGCGGCCTGATCGGCCTGGTCGTCGAGCCAGGCAGCCCACTCCGCTTCGGTGGCAGCCCACCCCGCACTCCACTCCGCTCGCCCACTCCGCCCACTTTCCGGCGATGGAGGTGCTCATGACCCAGAGGCGTCGCGAACAGTAGTCACGACGGGCGTCGGTTCCTTCTACTCCTCCTCCTCCTCCTCCCCCTCCTCCTCCTCCTCCTCCTCCTCCTCCTCCTCCTCCTCCTCCTCCTCCCTTCCCTCCTCTTTCTTCTTCCTCTCCTCCTCCTCCGCCTCCTCCTCCTCCTCTCTTCCTCCTCCTCCTCTCTTCCTCCTCCTCCCTCCTCTTCCTACTCCTCCTCCTCATCCGCCTCCTCCTCCTCCTCCTCCTCCTCCTCCTCCTCCTCCTCCTCCTCCTCTCTTCCTCCTCCTCGTCCTCCTCCTCCTCGTCTCTTCCTCCTCCTCCTCCTCCTCCTCCTCAACGAAGGAGGGGCCGGCCCCGTCCTCCACCCGCAGCTTCAGCCGCCACGTCAGCAGAAGCTGCGTCCTTGGGTGGCGCAGGCGGGGCGGGCGCGCGTGGATGGCAGTGCATCGCGGGAGGGACGGAAGGGGTAGCAGGCAGAAGGAGGAGGCAGGGCGGTGAGCGAAGGCGTGCTGGCGGCGCGCGCAAGGGGGTAGAGGGAGGGGGTGAACTTCTGAGAACGCGGCTGCGTCTTAGAAGGCGCCGGCCGCTCTTCCAAGACGCCAGGGGCGCGGCGCTTCTTGGAAGCACCCCAGCAGCTTCTTAGAAACACGGAACTGCTTCTTAGAACCACAAGCGCATTCTTAGAAGCAAGCCGCCTTCTTCTTGAGGCGCGTCCGCGCCTACTAAAAATGGGGAATGCTTCTAAGGCGCCTTTCCCCCTTCCGACACCCCACTCTGCGCGTGGCAGAGCGTAGATGATCTCGTCTGCGGCGGAAAAGGCGCGGAGGAGGCGGCGAAACAGGAGGCGGCAGAGGAGGAAGAAGAGGCGGAGGCGGAGAGGAGAAGGCCGAGCTGGCGAAGAGGTGCGCAGGTGGGGGGGAAAGAAGGAGAGAGGAAACACAAATATTGAGACCAATCCCGGCGTACTTGTCTCTAGCCCAGTCCTGTTCGGAAGCAATCCCAGCTGAATCGGTACCAATCCTGGCTGAGAGCCCGCTTGAGTCTTACTTCTTCAGACTTCATCTTAAGACTTCTGAAGACATGCTCAGAAGACGTATTAAGTCGTACCTCTGAAGACGTACTCTTACGACCTATTGAGTCGTACTTCTCAAGATGTACCCGTAATACCTCTTACGTCCTACTTGTTAAGCTGTGCGTTTAAGACTTCTTGCGAAATGCTCATCATCATATTATAGTAAGACGTACTCGTCGTAAGTCTTCTTCAGGAAGGATCCTCTGAGGGGCTTCTGAGAGGCCTGTTGGGAGGTGCCCCTGGAAAACTTCTGCGGTGCCTCGTGGACGAATCGCATAGGAACCGTATGCGTTTCACATCGGAACAATATACGATTCACACCAGAACCGTGTACGATTCGCATAAGAGTCGTATGCGATTCACAGAAGAACCGTTTACGATTCGCATTGGAATCGTATACGACCCACATAAGAACCGTATATGCTGCACGTAGGATCCAGATATCCGCCGATCCAGCGTGTGAGCTACAACGTGCCTCAGCACGAGTTTCAGCTCTGAGCCTAAGCGAGAGCTTCAACTTTGCTTGGGTGGGGTCGCCGGGGTGGCTCTGCTGGGGAAGGGAGGGGGGGGCGTTGCCCCATCCGGCGTTTTCTTCAGCGTTTTCTTCAGGATTTGCGCATCCGGAAGGGGGGTGGGGTGGGGGTGGGGGGGGGCGGTCCCCCATCTGGCGTTGTCTTAATCATTTGCACATCCCTAAAATGTCTCGGTGGGTCCCAAGGATCCCCCTCAGATCTAGCGGCTGCCGCCCCCAGGACCCTCCCCTCGGAACCCTCCCGGGACACCCCCTGGGACCGCTTCAAGCACCCCCGCAAAAGAGAAGAAAGAGGACCGTAAGAATCGAGGAGATAGGAGGCCACAGAGCCGCGAAGATCACCGAATCCGGAGCCCCCCGGATCGGCGGCACTGGCTGGAGGCCATTCAAATAATTCACATAGGCACCTTATACGATTCAGACAATATTCGCATTCGATACACGTAGGATCTGTAGACGGTTCACGTGGCCGTATACGATTCACATGAAATGTATACGATGCACATCGCAAAACTTATTCAATTCACATAGCATGCATGCGTGTACGTTTCACATAAGAAAAATCGTATACGATTCACAATTGAACCGTACACGGTTCACACATAGTTCGTATACGAGTCACATCGGTGCCGTACCCGATTCACATATATTTCGTTTACGATCCGCATGCGACTCACACAATAATCGTAGCCGGGTCAGATAGAAATCCCACACGTTGCACATACGACGCGTATAACTTTCACATCGCTTTCGTACACGATTCACACAGGAACCATGTACTATTCACATAGGAACCGTAGGTGTTTCACATAGGAAACGTAGACGACCCACATAGGAAGCGAACACGCTTGACATTGGATTCGTATCCGATTCACATGTGGCCGTTTGCCATTCAAACAGGAATCGCATACTATACACGTAGGATATATGTAACCTCACATGGGTCTGTATACGATACACCATGGAAACATATGCAAATCACATACGCACCGTATACTAATCATATTGCGTTCGTGTGCGTTGCATACAGGAGGCGCCATCGATCTGCATTGTAACCGTATGCGATTCGCACAGGACTCGTATACTATTTGCACAAGGCTCGTATACGAATCGCCTAGGAGTCGTGAACAATTCAGGTAAGAGTCGCATGCGATCGAAACGGGAGCCGTATACGAACCACATAGGATTCGTATACGATGCGCATCTGATTCGCGCACGACTCGCATCGGATTCCCCAGGATTCGCAAAACACAGGGACGAACCCCTTTGATGAAAGATGGAGTGTGCGAGTGGGTGTACTTAAACATACGCATGTAGTTCTGAAATGTCTGCAACATATAATGATGTTCTAGTTATTTGTATGAGCAGCCGGAATTGGCCCCAGTCTCCACCACACGCAGCCAAGATTGGCCCCAGGCGGCCGGGATTGGTGCCAATTCCGTCCGCCTCATTTTTCTCCTCCTCCATCTCATTATCATTATCATAACTGTTAGTTGTTTGCTCTGTTTTGGCGGTCCGACTGTCTCCGAGCAGGCTGTATATCCTCATTCTCCATCTCCTTCTCTTTCTCCTCCGCCTCCTCCTCCATCTTCTCGTCGTCGTCGTCGTGGTCTTCCTCCTCCTCCTCCTCATTCATCTCCTTCTCCGCCCTACCCCTTGATATGAAGGAAACGGATCCTGACTCCTGGGAACGAGTCTTCGCCCGGAGCTAATTTTCGACGCCATTCCGGGGCCCGGGCACGGCCCCCTCGAGGCCGATAAGCCAAGACAAACCTCGGCGTGTCCGTTTCCCGCAGGACCCCTCTCCTTCACTGGAGGCCTCCTAGATGGGGTTCGAGAACATTGGGTCGGAGGATCACGCCGCGTCGCCGACACATCGGCGATACAGCGCAGATGCCTCGGCGATGCATTGCAGATGCATCGGCGCCATCGGCGGTGAGAACATCGGGCTCGACATCGAGCCACATCGCCGAGGCATCGGCGCCGCCCAGGAGGCGTAGACCTGCGGCGACCCCGCAACGCGTCCGGGGCACGCGGTGGCCAAGGGCGGCCAGGGCCACGCCGCGGCGCCGCGGGCCGCGGCGGGGCCCTCGGAGCCCCGGGTCGGCGCAGGGAGGGGGCCGAAAGGGGGGCGGGCGTCGGCTGCCCGGCGGCTCTCGAGGCCCAGGGCCCGCCAGAGGCGATCGGAGGGGGGCTTGGCCGGACTAAAACGACGCGAAGATCGGGACAAAATCGGATCGGGATAACTCGAAATCTCTGAGAATCGGCGGGTTTGGAGGATGTATTGGGCGCCGCGGCCGCTCCAGAGCGTTCCGGAACGCTCTGAGAGCGCTCCGGAACGCTCTGGAGCGATTTACCCCGATCCTAGCCCTGTCTCACGGACCCCCGAAGACGCTGGCTCTTGAGCAGGGGCCAGCCATTCTGGCACTCGTTCCCGTATGCCTACCACGCACCCGTGTTAGGACAAAGAACATGCTCAGAAAACAAAGAACATGTTCTTAGAACGTGAACCCGATGTGCTAGACCAAGACAGCCTCAACCAGAAATGTTCTACGAATATTTCGCGCAAGCCACAGAAGGTTCTTCGAACATTCTTCGGTGGGCCTGAAGGCAAAGCAGAACGCTTCGCCGCTGCTTGAGACTCCCGCTCCCAAGCCCCCGACGTCATGATCTTTCCAGAAAACGTGGGCCTCTGGAGGCGTCGATCCGCTCCCCTACACCGGCTTCTCATCCCGAGTGGTTGCCTGACGGCCTCTGGGGGCCCGGCGAGGGCCCCCAGAGGCCAGAAACAACATCACATGCACGATGCGAGGAGGCCGTCTGGGTCACTTGCGAGAGGGCACTCAATGGGCGAGTGGGGTCGAAGCATCCCCCCCTGAGCCTACCCCCCCTGACGTTGCTTACGACCATGTGACTCTCCAAACCCAGAGAAATGATCGTGAGCAACATCTTTTGACCGATCTCTATCCCCACGGGCGTGACCCGATCCCCACCGGCCGATGTACCCCCCCAAGATGGGGATACAGGCTGCTCCATTGGAGTTTCGAGGGGCCTGTCCCCAACTTGGGTGGTGGGATGGTGAGGCTGAGGTGCCACGGCCAGGTGCCCGGTGGGGATTGTGAGGTGCCACGGCCCGGTGCCCGGTGGGGATTGGGATCGGTTAAACGATACTGAGATTAGGTCGGGCATGTCCCCCTACGGGCGGATTTTGGGATAAAGAAGATAAGACGTAGTCAAACAATACCCCTAAAATAGTAAAACTTGCGGAAACATCGTTCCCAGACTTTTTTTTTGGTGTGTGTGTGATAGAGAGAGAGATTATTTTCGATAATTCCTGCTGTAGAGGGACAGGCCCGACTTGATACTGATGAGATCGGAGAGAAACGCGGCTGCGCACCGCTGCGCGCGCCCCAGCGGTCCTCGGGCCCGTCCGCCCCGGCATCCGGAGGCACGCGCGCGCGTCTAGCCGCTGGCGGCCCGCCCCCGGGGCCGCGAGGGAGGCGCGCTCGGGAGGGGGGGGGGGGCGGGGCACCAGCGCGGGCGCGGTGGCGCGTCGCGGGCCTCCTCCTGCTCCTCCTCCTGCTCCTCCTCCTCCTCCTCCTGCTCCTCCTCCTCCTCCTCCTCCTCCTCCTGCTCCTCCTCCTCCTGCTCCTCCTCCTCCTCCTCTTCCTCCTGATCCTCTTCCTCCTCCTCCTCGGGTGCAGGAGGGAGAAGGAGGAGGAGGAGGAGGAGGAGGAGGAGGAGGAGGAGGAGGAGGAGGAGGAGGAGGAGGAGGAGGGGGAGGAGACGGAGGAAGGGGAGGAGGAGGAAAGGAGGGGCCATGATGTGTGATGGAGGGGGGGGGGAACAGACAAGTGGCGACATCCGAACCCTACCCCCATCAATCAAGCATCGACTCTCCCGAATCGACTGGAGACGGGGGGCAGGGTTCTGACTTCGCCACGTGTTCGACGAATTCCGAACCCTACCATCGCCGCCCATCGGGCTGCCCGAATCGATGATCGGCGAGGGCAGGGCTCGGATTTCGCCGCCGAGGTGTCTCCGCCCCTCCCTGGGTGCCGAAGCCTCTCGGGTCGGGCGGGGTGGCGAAGCCCCGAGCAGCCTCAGGAAGAGCGTCTGGCAGCGCGCCCACCTGGTGCACCCGGTGCACAGGGCCTCCCAGCAGGGCAGCCTGCGCGACAGCACGAGCGGGTGCCCCAGCCCGTCGAGGAGTATTGAGGATCGCGAGGGTCGATGAGGATCGAGCATCGGCTGTCAGAGACCGAGGGGGACTGACGATCGAGGATCGCGGATGATCGAGGTCTTGGTCATGATTGGGAGGCGGGGGCAGGCGCTCTTGGAGAAAGAACCTTCGCCATCGTCGTCGTCGTTCTCCTCCTCCTCCTCCTCCTCCTCCTCCTCCTCCTCCATCGCTACCATCTCCCCCTCCTCCTCCGCCTCACCTCCCCCTCCTCCCCCTCCCCCCTCCCCCCCTCCACCGCTTTCCCCTCCTCCTCCCATCTCGCACCCAACCTCTCCCCACTCCTGCTACTCTTTCTATTCCTCATCCCCCACGCGCTTGGTTCCTCCCCCTCCCCCCGCCTCCCCACTCTCCCCCCTCTCCTCCTCCCGCTCCCCCACACCTGTTTTCTCCCTCCTCCTCTTCTCCTGCCCCTCCGTTTCGCCTAGTGGACCCACACTCTCATCATCGCCCTCCTCCTCCTCCCCCTCCTCCTCCGCAAGAAGGACCTGCCAGGGCCAGACACGGTGGAAGGGCCAGCCGCGGCCACAACTGCCAGCTTCCCGGCATAAACCGCGCGAGTGAGCGGCCGTGTGGCTCGGCTTCAGCAGGCCCAGCCCGAGCGACCACACCCGACACACGGGGTCCTCTCGCGCGCAGCTCAGATCCACTGCGACAACAACCGCAACAACCTGGCCCTGGCCAGCAGCACGGCGTGCGAAAGGCTCCCGCACTGCGAGTCCTGGTCGCTGGTCCGACCCACGAGCGTGCAGCCGGCTGCCGAAGCCGCTCTCCTCTCTGCACCGTGCGGGTGTTGGCCGCTGCTGGAATCCGCAGATCTTCTCTCTCTCGCCCCCCCCTTCTCCTCCTCCTCCTCCCCGGCCACTCCTCGCCCTCCTGCTCTCCCTCTCGTCCAACAACTCGGCCCTGTCGCGCGCGCCCTCCCCGTCACGTGCCTCCACGGCGGGTGGATCGGATCGCACAGTATCGCCGGGTCCACGCGCGTCTCCGTCGAGAAGCTCAGCACCGCACGAGGAGGGGTGGAGGCGGCGGAGGCGGGGCGGTGAGGAAGAGAGAGGAGGATGCTGGAGGAGGAAGGGGGGAGGAGGGGGGAGGAGGTGGAGGAGGCGACGAAGGATGATGAGGAGGATAAAGGAGGAGGGGAGATATCAAGGAGGATGGAGGACGAGGAGAAGGAATATGTAGTCCATGGCCATAGAAACTTGGTCTCCGTGCGTAATCCGCCGCCGTAGCTGAAGGCGGGATCACCTGTCTGCTCCTCGGCTTTCTGTCCACCCAAGGCTTTCACCCAGTGGAGCCTGGACCCTGAAACCCGAACGACGCCAGCATTGGAGCCCAAGTTGGAGCAATGCGCACTGAAATATCCCCTGCTCCAAAGGCCTCGTGGGACCCCCGTGCGACTTCGATTCCCGCCATGGCCTGCGCTTGTGTCTAGTCCGTCTGCGCGCAATCGAGCTTGCGAAGGACCACGCCATGGGTGGGTTGAACAAGCTGCACGGCGAGATGCCCCTGGGGGGGGTCCTGCCATGGCCCATGCTGCGGCACGGTCTCCTCGGCATCTGGCGCGAAGGAAGCTCGCATATTCCAGCGCGCAGCTCGCCTGTGCACGGACAGCGGGCCATGAGACCCCCAGCACCAGGGATATGGGCGTGGGGCGGTGAGGGGGGTGCAACCCCTTGGGGATGCGGGGGATGATAGAGGGAGGACAGAAGGAGGGAGGCGGGTGGAGCAGGGCGACCCTGACCTTCCAGAGTGCTGGATCTTTAGACCCATCATGCCTGCTTGAAAACTCGACTGGAGTTTGACTTTACAGGTCTTGGTGCTATCTTGCCCCCCTGGAATGTCAGGAGAACGGGGGGGGCAATTGGATGCGGGAGGTGGGAAGGAGAACTCCATGTCCCTGCCGCTTGCTCCTCCTGAGGCCTCCTCCTGAAGGTCGCCGCCGCGTCCGGGACTCAGGCCGCGGCACCTTCGCGAGCGTGAAGGCGCGAGGGCGAGAATCTGATACCAGAGCACTTTCGACGCCAGCTCGGCCAGGCGGACCGGCAACGGCTTTAGGCCATCCCTGAGGGTGCGGCCTGAGCTGCTCAGACGTCAATTGGGCGCCCGAGTTATCCGGGGGAACTCGGGTCCGGGGTAACTCAGGTTTGGATTCCCGAGAAAGGAACCCGAGTTAGCCCTGACCCGAGTTACCCCTGATGATTCGGGGTTCTGGACGCCCGAGTTATCCAGGGTAACTCGGGTCCGGGGTAAATCGGGTTTGGATTCCCGAAAAGCGAACCCGAGGTAGCCCTGACCCGAGTTACCCCTGATGATTCGGGGCTCTGAGCAACGGCTTTAGGCCATCCCTGAGGGTGCGGCCTGAGCTGCTCAGACGTCAACGCTTGACCGTCCCGCCGGAAGCCTGTGCCTCCCCCGGGGGGGGGGGCTGATTCTTTCCAGGCGGCCGGCGCCCCGAACGCACTCCGCGTATTGCTCAAGAAGCGGGGGGCTTGGATCGCGTGGCTTGAGCAGGGACCGACCGTCCCCGCATTCCTATTGGCCTACCACGGACTGTTCCTAGAATCCCAGAAAGTGTTCTAATAACATCAACAAATGTTCTTAGAACAGAAGCCCGACGTGTTCAAATAAGACAGTCCCAGCCAGAAATGTTCTAAGAGCCTTTCGTGCAGACCGCAAAAGGTTCTTAGAACATTCTTTGGTGGGCCTGTAGGCGAGCCAGGACGCTTCGCCACTGCTTGAGCGGTAGGGTTGAATGAGCCTGTCCCGCGCTGGGCGTGTGTGGGGGGGATCACGTTAGAGGGTGGGTTCGGCGCGCATGGGGGGACACTGGAACGGGCCGTCCAGCGTAGCGGCGCAGGGGGGGGCCCAACTACTGAACAATTTGAAATGCCAGCGCTGACCTATCTTTAGGTCGGGCACGTCCCCCTACACGAGGATTTTTGGGGAAAAATTAAACAACCGCAAGACATATTCAAACATATCAGAAAAATGCTCAAACAATGGTCCCCGGACTATTTTTTCACTATTTTTGAGTATTCATCCTGTAGAGGGACAGGCCCGACTTAAACCTATCTCGAGCTTCCGTTGGCAACCAACCCTCGCCTCATCTCTGCCGAACTCGCCGGCGCCTCGACTCCTCGAGGGCGAGGCCACCCCCTTGTGGAACGCCCCGTGTGCAGAGGAGGGCGGCACCTGGATCGGCGCACCAGTGAAGGGGCCCACAAACACACAAACAAATACACACAACTAACATGGTTTCCCATATTTCCCCATATTTTCTGGGTTCTTGTCTTCCCCCCCCCACTTCTCATATTTTCCCATCTTTTCTGGGACATCGACGATAAAGTGTGTCTGTGTGTTTTTCCCCTCCTGAGCCAGGAGGAGGGGGGCAGCAGCGGCCGCAGCCTCCCCGGCGCCCGCTCGGGGAAGCGCCGCCGTCGTCGGCCTGGGCCTGCCACGAGGGAACTCCCGAACTCGGCTACACTCATGTTGCTCCCAGGAGGAGGAGGAGGAGGAGGAGGAGGAGGAGGAGGAGGAGGAGGAGGAGGAGGAGGAGGAGGAGGAGGAGGGGGAGGGGGAGGGGAGGAGGAGGAGGAGGGAGGAGGAGGAGGAGGAGGAGGAGGAGGGAGGAGGAGGAGGAGGAGGAGGAGGAGGAGGAGGGGAAGAAGGAGGAGGAGGAGGAGGTGGAGGAGGAGGAGGGGGAGGAGGAGGAAGAGATCGTTCTTAAGGACCGCATCCCGGACATAATTTCGAGCACCCGGAAAAGTGCCGCAGGAGTGTCGAAACAGCGTCGGGCGAGTATCTCCCAGGGCCCGACACGCGAAGACCCTCGAATGTCGGTACTTTCTTGGTGCTCGAGTTTCTTTCTGGTGCTCAAGGAGAAAGTAGTGAAGGGGCCCTGGGACACAAAAATCGATAGACACAAATCGCAGGGCTCCCCATATTTTCCCATACTTTCTGGGGTTTCGTCTCCCCCCCCCACTTCCCCTATGTTCCCATACTTTCAGGGGAATCGACGATTCACTGTGCCTGTGTGCTTTGTTCCCCTCCTGAAGTAGGTCGGAACCTCACGAGGCCGCACGCAGGACGGACCTCAATGGCAAGAGCGACTTGACTGCGCCGATCGAGCCGCACAAGCGCGCGCTCGCGGCCGGCTCTCCCCCGCGCCCTCCGCCTCCTCCACCGGCGCCGCGCACCAGAGGTCGCTCTGGCGAGAGGCCACTGTCATTGAATACTGGGCCGATCAGAGGGGGACTGTCCAGCAGGGACCGACCGTCCCGGCATTCCTACAGGCCTACCGCGGAATGCTCTTAGAACCCAGGAATTAATACACAAATCAATACACACAAACAACAGGATTCCCCCTATTTCCCCATACTTTCTGGGTTTCTGTCTCCCCCCCACTTCCCACATGTTCCCCTATTTCCTGAGGATCGACGATGCATTGCGTCTGGACAAACAAAGTCACTCGAGCTACGAGGCACTCCCGCGCGCGGCCGGCCCCGACCCGACCCCCCAGGGTGGCGGGGCCCGGGGAGGAGGAGGAGGAGGAGGAGGAGGAGGAGGAGGAGGAGGAGGAGGAGCGAGGAGCGAGGAGGAGCGAGGAGGAGCGAGGAGGAGCGAGGAGGAGGAGGAGGGGGCACCGAGGGCAGCGTCATGAAGGACATCGTGCTGGGCGCGCGCTCCAGCAGCAGCAGCTCGTCCCGCAGGAAGACGTACGCGCACGCGCACCAGCAGCAGCAGTAGCAGAGGCTGGTGCGGCAGTCGTAGTCCTGCCGCCGCCCGCCGCTCTTGAAGGGGCCCCAGGACACACAAATAAGTACACACAAATAAAAAGATTCCCCATATTTTCAAATATTTTCTGGGTTTTTGTTTTCCCCCCCACTTCCCATATTTTCCCATATTTTCTGGGGGATCGACGATTAATTGTGTCTGTGTTTTTTCCCTCCTGAGCTCTCTCAGGAGGAGAAAGACACGGCATAACCATCAACTTTTGGCGCTCCACGCGGGTTTCTTGGATCCGCTCGGGACCCCCCGCAGTGGCGCGCGGAGCGCGCCAAGGGCGGCGTCGGAGGCGCCGCCAAGGGCACCCAACGCGGACCCAAGAAATCCGCGCGGAGCGCCAAAACGTTTTGTTTATGTTTTGTTTTTTTCTTCTTCGATCTTCATCATGCTCAATGACCCTCGTCATCCTCGCCCTCCTCGTTCTCCTACTCTTGCCTCTGTCCTCCTCTGCCTCCTCCTGCGCCTTCCAGCGCCATGCTGACTCAAGATGCTGTCTTCCCTCGAGCAGAGAAAGGATACCAACGAATCGATGCTCCACCTGTTTATCCCCAACAACGATGCAGCTGCACTGCCGGCGGGTCAGATCACAGCTCTGCAGCCCAAGGTCGCAGTTCGAGGCAATGAACACCTCAGGCCTATCGATCCAATAGCTCTCAGTGCCGAAGCTCTGACAAATGTTCAGCAATTAAAATTGCATCCTTGGCGCTGCACGCTCGACTCGCGGACCTCAACGAAACATTGTTGGCCTATACGCGATACGCGCAGCAACGCACGTCGATCGAGCGCTCAGTGTCGAACCTCGATCACAAGCGAAACAACTCCAACAATCCAGCTGCCCTGCCGGCGCGTCAGATCACAGCTCTGCAGCCCAATAATGCACTTCGAGGCAGTGCGGACCTCAGGCCTATCGATCCAATAGCTCTCAGTGCCGAAGCTCTGACAAATGTTCAGCAATTAAAATTGCATCCTTGGCGCTGCACTCTCGACTCGCGGATCTCAACGAAACATTGTTGGTCTATACGCGATACGCGCAGCAACGCACGTCGATCGAGCGCTGAGTGTCGAACCTCGATCACAAGCGACACAACTCCAACAATCCAGCTGCCCTGCCGGCGCGTCAGATCACAGCTCTGCAGCCCAATAATGCACTTCGAGGCAGTGCGCACCTCAGGCCTATCGATCCAATAGCTCTCAGTGCCGAAGCTCTGACAAATGTTCAGCAATTAAAATTGCATCCTTGGCGCTGCACGCTCGACTCGCGGATCTCAACGAAACATTGTTGGCCTATACGCGATACGCGCAGCAACGCACGTCGATCGAGCGCTGAGTGTCGAACCTCGATCACAAGCGAAACAACTCCAACAATCCAGCTGCCCTGCCAGCGCGTCAAATCACAGCTCTGCAGCCCAATAATGCACTTCGAGGCAGTGCGCACCTCAGGCCTATCGATCCAATAGCTCTCAGTGCCGAAGCTCTGACAAATGTTCAGCAATTAAAATTGCATCCTTGGCGCTGCACGCTCGACTCGCGGACCTCAACGAAACCATTGCTGGTCAACGCGCGGTACGCGCATCCAGGGCAGCAACGCAAGTACCGATCGAGCGCTCAGTGTCGAACCTCGATCACAAGCGAAACAACTCCAACAATCCAGCTGTACTTCCAGCGGGACAGATCACGGTTGTGAAAGTCAAGAATGCAGTTGGAGGCAATGCCCACTTCATGCCTATCGATCCGGTAGCTCTCAGTGCCGAAGCTCTGACAAATGTTCAGCAATTAACTGCAGTAAGCAATTAAGACCCCCCCGGGGTTATCGTTAGCACAGCACCGTAAATAAAATCATTCCTGGGGGCGGTATTCGCGGAACGATATCTTTAGCACCGCGCTAAAGAAAGGAACATAAATAATTCCCGCGCCTTGGCTCGGCCGGTATCCCAATGGGAATCTGTAGGATTCCTAGATATTGCTATTCCCTCCTCACTCGTGCTACTGTCGCTTGTCTCAGAACCACACGGAGGCCAGATTGCGAGAATGTTTCAGACGGTTTCCTTGTTTCGGCGAGCAGACTCGTCTGTGCTCAAAGCAGGTTGCGAGGTGTTAAGGTCATGCCTTTAGGGTGCTGGAGCGTTATGTTTTCGCCGGAGAGGGGAAGGGGGCTCTGAATTGCTTCTCAGGGTTACGGTTGCATCCTTGGCGATGCACGCTTGACTCGCGGCCCTCACTCGATGCTCGCTACATCCAACCATAACTATTGCTGGCCTGTGCGCGGCAAGCGAATCCTGGACAGCAGCGCACGTACCAATCGAGCGTTCAATGCTGAACCTGGATCAGAAGCGGGAACAACTGCAACAAGGTGGCTGACCAGCCGGCACGGCAGATCACGGTCCTGCAGCCCAAGGTTGAAGTTCGAGGCAATGCCCACCTCAGGCCTATCGATCCAGAAGCTCTGACAAATGTTCAGCAACATTCAGATTGCATCTCTGGCGCTGCACGCTCCACTCGCGGACCTCAATCAAACTATTGCTGGTCTATGCGTGATGCCGATCTAGCACTCAGTGTCGAACCTCGATCACAAGCGAAACAACTCCAACAATCCAGCTGCACTGCCGGCGGGTCAGGCCACGGTTCTGAAGTCCACGGTCGCAGTTCGAGGCAATGCGCACCTCAGGCCTATCGATCCCGTAGCTCTCACTGCCGAAGCTCTGACAAATGTTCAGCAATTCAGATTGCATCCTTGGCGCTTCACGCTCGACTCACGGACCTCAATGCAACCATTGCTGGTCTATGAGCGATACGCGCATACTGGGCAGCAACGCACATACCGATTGAGCGCTCAGTGTTGAACGTCGATCACAAGCGAAACAACTCCAGCAATCCAGCTGCACTGCCAGCGGCTAAATCACGATTCTGAAGTCCACGGTCGCAGTTCGAGGCAATGTGCACCTCAGGCCTATCGATCCCGTAGCTCTCACTGCCGAAGCTCTGACACATGTTCAGCAATTCAGATTACATCTCTGTCGCACACGCTCGACTCGCGGACCTCAATGAAACTATTGCTGGTCTATGCGCGATACGCGCATACTGGGCAGCAACGCACGTACCGATCGAGCGCTCCATGCCGAACCTCGATCACAAGCGAAACAACTCCAACAATCCAGCTGCACTGCCGGCGGGTCAGGCCACAACTCTGCAGCCCAAGGTTGCAGTTCGAGGCAATGCCCACCTCAGGCCTATCGATCCAATAGCTCTCACTGCCGAAGCTCTGACAACTGTTCAGCAATTAAGATTGCATCCTTGGCGCTGCACGCTCGACTCGCTGCCCGTACTCGTTGCTCACAACATCCAACTCGAAAACATGTCAACGAGCGTGGACCCCCAAATAGTGTGTTTCTAGCGCTCTATGTTGTGCGATCGATGTGGTGCAGTCTATGATGTGCAATCTGTGTGGCGCAGGTCGATGTGGTGCAATACAGGTTGCGCAATCTGTTTTGCGCACTAACTGTTGTGCAATGCATGTTGTGCAGTCTCTGTCACGCAACCTATGTGGTGCAGTCTATGCTGTGCAATCTATGTGGTGCGATCTATTGGTGCACTCTGTGTTGTGCAATCTGTGTGGTGCAGTCTACTTGGTGCAATATCTGTGGTGCACTCTGTGCGGTGCACACTACGCGGTGCAGTCTGTGTTGTGCAGTCCACGCGGTGCGATCTGTGCAATGTAGATCCAGGGCGACGGTTCAGGCCGGCGACGGCGAGCGCGGAGCCGCCAGACCAGCACCCAGGCCTGGACGACGAGGCGGCGACGAGGCGGCGACGCGGACGGAATGGAACGAACGCGAGGAGTGGATGGAGCGGAAGGGATCGAGAGGGATGGAATGGGATCGAGGGGGAGGAGTGGATGGACATGGAGTGGATGGACTGGAGTGGACGGGATGGAACGAAAGGGAGGAGTGGATGGGGTGGAACACTGCGTGGAGGGGAGTGGACTGGGACGGGAGGCGCGCGCGGAGGAGGGGCGAGCGGGCGGGCGGGCGGGCGCGCAAGCGTTCGGGCGGGCGCCGTGTCGCAAACGCTCGGGCGGGCGATCACCGTATTGCGTTGCGTTGTGCGCTGCGTCTGCATGCGAACTGCGTTACGCTGCAGTGCTTTGCATGGCGTTGCGTTGCGTTGCATGGCACTGAACTGTGGAGGGAGGAGGGGGGGAGGGCGAGGGGGCAGGAGGGAGGAGGGGGGGGAGGGGAGGGAGAGGGAGGAGGAGTAGCACAATGCACTGCAGCGAGGAGGGAGGGCAGACGAGGGGAGGGGAGGAGGGAGGAGGGGGATGGGGGAGGGAGGGAGGAGGGAGGGCGAGGATAGGATAGTATTTTCGCCGTCGTGGCATAATGGGGGAGGATGGAGGATGGAGAAGGAAGGGGGGGAGGGAGAGGGACGAGGAGGATAGGACAGAATTTTTGTTCGCCTCCCTGGGCCTGGTCATCGTCGTCGTCGTCGTCCTCGAGGTCGTTGTGGCATACATGTTTTTGCCCCCGCGGCGCTGCCACGTGATGACTACAGCGGAATGCGCTGTTTTCTCGACTCCAGGCGTTGCCACATGGCGAGGTGGAGTGGCACTCGCCATCGCTCGGACGTCCATTCCCTGTGCTTTCTTGATTTTCGTGCGTGGTTTTTTAGCCATATGATCAAGGCTGCTCCTCGATGGTCCTCGCCGAAGGAAGAATGCACACGTCCGAGCGATGCCAAGGGCAGAATATTTTTCTTGTCGGCCCACGCAATGCTGCCGCGTGACGAGTCGAATGGAGCAGTCTTTGCTTCCGGCCTCCGCGGTGCTGCCGCGTGACACAAGCAGAGTGCATGGCGTCCCGTTCCTTCGCGCCCCTGGGCGTCGTCGCGCTGCGCGGGGCGTGGCCTAGGCCTCTCGGTTGGCCCCCGGCCGCGTCGCCGCGCGACGCGGCGTCGAATGAGTGGGCTGTTCGGTCCCCGCCGAGCGCTGCCGCTCGGGCGTTCATTTCCCGTGCATTTTTCGGTTTCGTGCGTCGCCTTGCCGTCGCTCGGACGTCCATTTCCCGCGCATTCTTCGGTTTCGTGCGTCTTTGCCTTTTTCCTCGATGGTCCAGGACGGTCCTCGATGGTTCTCGCCGAGACAAAAATGCAGACGTCCGAGCGATGCCGAGCCGCCAAGCGCTGCCGCGTGGCGCATCGAGCGGAGTGGCATTTTTGTTCCGTCTCCCGCGGCGCCGCTGCGTGACGCTCAGCGCGGAGCAGCGTGGCCACGCGGCGAGTGGAGCGGCACCACGTTCTTCTCGGCCCCCGCGGCGCTGCCGCGTGACGAGCAGAGGGGAATCGCTTGTTGTTCGGCACTCGCGGCGCTGGCAAGTGCCAAGTACGAGCGGACGGAGCACTGTTCCTCCGCGCCTCCAGGCGTTGCCAAAGCGGCAAGTGGCTTGGTAGTTTCTTGCGGCCCCCAGCAGCGTTGCCACGTGACGAACAAGAGTGGATCGTACTTTCTTGTCGCCCCCCCCCCCCGCCGGTGCCACGTGGCGAATCAAGTGGAATAGTACTTTTCTCAGCCCCCGCGGCGCTGCCATTGCATTGCATTGCATCTTGTTGCGCTGCATTGCATTGCACTGCGTTGCATTTGCATTCCAGCCGCAATACATTGCGTTGAAATGCATTGCGGGCGAGGGGGAGGAGGAGGAGGACAGGGAGGGATCAAAAGGGAGGAAGGTAAAGAGAATAATCAGGGGGGATGGATGAGGAGTGGGGAAGGATGAAGGGGGAGGAAGGCAAAAGGTGTGGAGGGGAGAGCCGGCCAACCGCCCGGGCAAGCGGGCAACTGGCCACCGAGTCACCCAGCCAACCAACCAACCAACCGACCAACCACCAACCAACCAAACGGCCAACCAACGAACCAACCGCCCAACCAACCAACAAGCCAACCAACCAGCCAGCCAACCAACCAGCCAACCACCCAATCGCCTCGGACAACAACAACGACCTTGAAACTGGTGAGCCAACCAGCCAACCAACCAAACAACCAACCCACCATCCCTCTCAATATTCAGGACCTTCTGCCCTATCCTTCCGCCCCTTTTTCGATATGATTTAGGTGGGTTTCCTTGAATTACATACGGATCCCATTAATTTCGATGAATTCTTCTGCACCTTCCGCGGAGGTCGGAAGATATGGAAGGTGGAGGTGGAGGGCACCAACCAAGCTCGCCCCAAGACTGACCAGGAGGCCCCCAAGAGGCCAGCCAAACGGCCCACGTGGGCCCCAAGACAGCTCGAGAGTCCCCCGAAACGCCCCCAAGACGGTCCCAGGGAGTTCAAGACGGCCCGGAAGCGCCCAAAGAGGGATCGACGACTGTCGAGGAAGGGCCCGAGAAGGCCTCCGAAGGCAAGGATGCCCCAACAGGCCCTCGAGAGGTCCCCGGAGACCCCCAAGAAGCCCCAGGAGGCCCCCTAAGATGTCCCTTAGAGCTCCCCCCAAATGTTCCCAGGAAACCACCGAGAGCTCCACGAGGGCATCAAAGGCCTCAAAGCTCCCCTCTTCTTCCTCCTCCGCTTTCTCCTCCCTGATCCTCCTCCTCCTCCTCTTCCTCCTCCTCTTCCTCCTCCTCCTCCTCCTCCTTTCTCTTCCCATCCCCAGTGTTTCCCCAAGGGGGTTCCACATGGCCTGGTTCCGCCGAGGACTTACGATCCATTGCATGGAGGCAGACATCTGCTTTTTTCCTGTTTCGAGCATTTGCGAGTAGTCACTTTGCGAGTCGTGGAACGCGCTCGGAGAGGTTGGGGGAACACGTGGTCCAGTAGCTGGGCCTGCTTTCGGCCCCACGTTTGGCCGCATGGGCGCTTCCGAAAGGCAGGGGGCGGCGATGATTCGCTTAGGCGTCTGAGCTGCCGGCGCGTCAGGTCACGGCTCTCCAGTCCACGGTCACAGTTCGAGGCAGTGCGCACCTCAGGCCTATCGATCCAACAGCTCTCACTGCCGAAGCTCTGACAAATATTCAGCAATTAAGTTTGCATCCTTGGCGCTGCACGCTCGACTCGCGGCCCTTTCTCGTTGCTCAACATCTACCTCGAGCCATTGCTGGCCTGCGCGCGGCATGCGCATCCCAGGCAGCATCGCAACTCCGCCACCGTGCCCTGAGGCACGAGTTGGAGTGTCCGCGGGTCCCCAGGAGTTCTCAAGTCCTCAGTTCTAAATGAGTGAAAATATTCAACGGCCCGGACCCCAAATTCCGAGATGGCGCGTCGCGTGCTTTCGGCGGCTCCCCGCCTGTTTCCGCGTGCCTTTTTGGGAGACCAGAGGGCTTCAAAGACGGGCCAGGAGGGCCCCGAGAGGTCTCCGACATGGTGTTAGAGGCTTCCGAGGCCGCGCACGAACGCTCCAAGACGCCCAAGATGGTCCTAAGACGGATGAAGAGGTGCCCTCAGCGCCCGAAGAGAGCCCCAATACTTCCCCCCAAAGCCCCAAGAACCAAACGTATGCGAGTTCCGTACGTGTTGAGGGATTTTAGCGTTCAAGGGGCCTCCAAGAGGGTCCCCAGACGGCCCAAGAGGGTCCCGAGACGGCCAAAGAGGGTCCCACGACGGCCCAAGAGGAACCCGAGATGGGGCCCAAGAGAAGCCCCAGAAGGGAGCAGGAAACGACATTTCGAGCGCTCCGCCCCGAGACGACATCCGAGACCGCCAGCAGGCCCCCCAAAGCCTTCCAGAAGCTCCAGGGGGCCCCCAAGAGGCCCAAATCAGGCCCCAAGAGGCCCGACACACAACGCAAAACCGCGTTCGAGAGGATCCCGAACGGCTTCCCAAGAAGATCTGCCCACAGACTGCCAGGCCACTGGCCTGCAAACTAAGACGGCGAGAGAGGTCCCCAAGAAACCGCCCAAAAGCCTCCAAAAGACCCAAATAATCTTCCAAGAGGCTTCCGAGAGGCCCGCAACAAGCTCCCAGAAGGCCCCAAGAGTCCTCCTCCTTTTCTCCTCACCCTCCTCCTTCTCCTCCTCTTCCTCCTCCTCCCTTTCTATTGGTCCTCAATCTCCTCCGCTTCTTCTTTCTCCCCCGCGTGTTCCCCGAAGGGTTTCCACAACGGCTGGGGAACACATGGTCGGATAGCTTGGCAGAGCTCTGGCCACAACTTTCGGTCACACAGGTCCCTTCCAACAAGGCAGGGGGCGGCGGTGATTCGCCGTGAGAGGCGTCTTCGATATACCCATCTAGTGCTTACTGTTGAACCTGGGTCATAAGCGACACAACTGCAACAATGCAGCTGGAGCTGCGAGAGCGTCAGATCACTCTTTCGTAGTTCAAGGTCGCAGTTCGAGGCAGTGCGCACCTCAGGCCTATCGATCCAACAGCTCTCACTGCCGACGCTCTGACAAATGTTCAGCAATTAAGTTTGCATCCTTGGCGCTGCACGCTCGACTCGCGGCCCTTGCTCGTTGCTCACTGCACCCAACTCGAACCATTGTGGCCTGTGCGCGGCATGCGCATTCCAGGCAGCATCGCAACTCCGCCACCGTGCCCTGAGGCACGAGCTGGAGCGTCCTCAGGTCCCCTGGAGTTCTGAGGGCCTCAATTCAAATTGAAAGAATATTCAACGGCCCGGACCCCAAATTCCGAGATGGCGCGTCGCGTGCTTTCGGCGGCTCCCCGCCTGTTTCCGCGTGCCTTTTTGGGAGACCAGAGGGCTCCAAAGACGGGCCAGGAGGGCCCCGAGAGGTCTCCCAAATGGTATTTCTTAGAACCTTCCGAGACGGCGCACGAACGCTCCAAGACGCCCAAGATGGTCTTAAGACGGATGAAGGGGTGCCCTGATCGCCCGAAGAGCCCCGATAGCTCCGATATTGCCACAAGATGCCTCCAAAATGGCCCCGGGACGGCCCAAGGGGCTCCGAAGACAGCCCCCAACGGGCCCCAAGAGGGCCCAAGAGGCCTCGAAGAGGCCCATGATGGCCTCCAAGACGGCTATGAAGCGGCCCAGGATGGCTCCAAATCGGTTCAGAGAGGCATCCACGACGGCCTCCGACGGCGTCAGACGGGCCAGGAACGCCCTAAGACAGTCAAAGCGGTCCCGAACAAGCCCCCGAAGGCTCCCAAGAGGCCCAAGCAGGCCCCGAAGAGGCCTTCAAAGGCCCCCAGGAAGCACCCAGGAGACCCCAAGAGTACCCCCAGGGGCTTCCAAAAGGCCTCCTCCTCCTGCCTTGTCCTTCTACTCCTCTTGTTCCTCTTCCTCACGTGTCCACGAACGGCTCCAACGACAGCTGGGGGGGAACATGGTCCGATAGCTCTAGCCCAACTTTCGGTCACACAGGTCCCTTCCAACAAGGCAGGGGGCGGCGGTGATTCGCCGTGAGGCGTCTTCGATATACCCATCTAGCGCTTATTGTCGAACTGTCGAACCTGGGTCATAAGCGAAACAACTGCAACAATGCAGCTGGAGCTGCGAGCACGTCAGATCACTCTTTCGTAGTTCAAGGTCGCAGTTCGAGGCAGTGCGCACCTCAGGCCTATCGATCCAACAGCTCTCACTGCCGACGCTCTGACAAATGTTCAGCAATTAAGATTGCATCCTTGGCGCTGCACGCTCGACTCGCGGCCCTTGCTCGTTGCTCACTGCACCCAACTCGAACCATTGTGGCCTGTGCGCGGCATGCGCACGTCAGGTAGCATCGCAAATCCGCCACGTTGCCCTTGCTCGTTGATCACTGCATCCAACTCAAACCATTGCTGATAATGCAGCTGAGCTGCCGGCGCGTCAGATCGCGGTTCTGGTTCTGTCAATCACGGTCGCAGTTCGAGGCAGTGCGCACCTTAGGCCTATCGATCTAACAGCTCTCACTGCCAAAGCTCTGACACATGTTCAGCAATTAAGATTGCACCCTTGGCGCTGCACGCTCGTCTCGCGGCCCTTGCTTGTTGCTCACCACATCCGACTAGAGCCATTGCTGGCCTGTGCGCGGCATGCGCATCCCAGGCAGCATCGCAACTCTGCCACCGTGCCCTGAGGCACGAGCTGGAGTGTCCTCAGGTGAAGGCTGAAAAGGAAGTAGTCGTGCTGGGCCAAACGCCCGTGGCCTTTCCTCTGGCGGTGCGCGTGTTGCGCGTAGCCCCTAGACAGAAAGCCAAGGTGCCACTGGAGTTCTTGGGCCCTCAATTTTACATGAAAGAATATTCAGCGGCCCAAAAACCCCAAATTCCGAGATGGCGCGTCGCGTGCCTTCGGCGGCTCCCCGCCTGTTTCCGCGTGCCTGTTTTAAAAAAGGCCAGAAAGGGCTCCAAAGACGGGCCAGGAGGGCCCCGAGAGGGCTACAAAATGGTGTTAGAGGCTTCCGAGACGGCGCACGAACGCTCCAAGACGCCCAAGATAGTCTTAAGACGGATGACGGGGTGTCCTGAGCGCCCGAAGAGAGCCCCAATACTTCCCCCCAAGAAGCAACCATAATTGAGTTCTGTACGTGTTGAGGGAATTCAGCGTTCAAGAGGCCCACAAGAGGGCTCCCAGACGGCCCAAGAGGGTCCCCAGACGGTCCAAGAGGAACCCGAGACGGCCCAAGAGGAACCCAAGATGGGTTCGAGCGCTCCGCCCCAAGACGACACCCGAGACTACCAGCAGGCCCCTAAACGAACCCCAGAAGCTCCAGGAGCCCTCCCAAGAAGCCCGAATCCGGCCCCAAGAGGCCCGAAACACGGAGCAAAACCGTCTCCAAGAGGCTCCCGAAAGGCCTCCCAAGAAAAGATGCTCGCAAGCTACTGAGGGGTCTCTGACCTGCAAACTCAGCACGGTGGCGGTGATTCGCCGGAGGCGACTAGGAACATCGATCGAGCGCTTCGTGTCGAACCTGGGGCAAACACGAAACAACTGCAATAGTGCAACTGAGCTGCCGGCGCGTCAGGTCACGGCTCACAGTTCGAGGCAGTGCGCACCTCAGGCCTATCGATCCAACAGCTCTCACTGCCGAAGCTCTGACAAATGTTCAGCAATTAAGTTTGCATCCTTGGCGCTGCACGCTCGACTCGCGGCCCTTCCTCGTTGCTCACCACATCTACCTCGAGCCGTTGCTGGCCTGCGCGCGGCATGCGCATCCCAGGCAGCATCGCAACTCCGCAAACGTGCCCTGAGGCACGAGTTTGAGCGTCCTCAGGTCCCCAGGAGTTCTCAAAGCCTCAGTCCTAAATGAGTGAAAATATTCAACGGCCTGGACCCCAAATTCCGAGATGGCGCGTCGCGTGCCATCGGCGGCTCCCCGCCTGTTTCCGCGTGCCTCTTTTGGGAGGCCAGAGGGCTCCAAAGACGGGCCAGGAGGGCCGCGAGAGGTCTCCGACATGGTGTTAGAGGCGTCCGAGACGGCGCACGAACGCTCCAAGACGCCCAAGATGGTCCTAAGACGGATGAAGAGGTGCCCTCAGCGCTCGAGGAGAGCCCCAATACTTCCCCCAAACGCTTCAATAAACCAGACGTAAGTGAGTTCCGTACGTGTTGAAGGATTTTAGCGGTCAAGGGGCCTCCAAGAGGGTCCCCAGACGGCCCAAGAGGGTCCCGAGACGGCCAAAGAGGGTCCCACGACGGCCCAAGAGGAACCCGAGATGGGGCCCAAGAGAAGCCCCAGAAGGGAGCAGGAAGCGACATTTCGAGCGCTCCGCCCCGAGACGACATCCGAGACCGCCAGCAGGCCCCCCGGAGCCTTCCAGAAGCTCCAGGAGGCCCCCAAGAGGCCCAGATCAGGCCCCAAGAGGCCTGACACACAACGCAAAAAACCCGTCCAAGAGGATCCCGAACGGCTCCCCAAGAAGATATGCCCACAGACTGCCAGGCCTCTGGCCTGCAAACTAAGACGGCGAGAGAGGTCCCCAAGACGCCCCCCAAAGCCCCTAAAAAGCCCAAAGAAGCTTCCAAGAGGCTTCCGAGAGGCCCGCAACAAGCTCCCAGAGAGCCCCAAGAATCCTCCTCCTTCTCCTCTTCCCCCCTCCTTCTCCTCCTCTTCCTCCTCCTTCCTCTCTATTGGTCCTCAATCTCCTCCGCTTCTTCTTCCTCCCCCGCGTGCTCCCCGAAGGGTTTCCACAACGGCTGGACGAACACATGGTCGGATAGCTTGGCAGAGCTCTGGCCACAACATTCGACCAAATGAGCGATTCCAACAGGCAGGGGGCGGCGGTGATTCGCCGTAGGCGTCTTCGATATCGATCGAGCGCTCAGTGTCGGAGCTGGGGCAAACACGAAACAACTGCAATAGTGCAGCTGAGCTGCCGGCGCGTCAGGTCACGGCTCTCCAGTCCGCGGTCACAGTTCGAGGCAGTGCGCACCTCAGGCCTATCGATCCAACAGCTCTCACTGCCGAAACTCTGACAAATGTTCAGCAATTGAGATTGCATCCTTGGCGCTGCACGTTCGACTCGCGGCCCTTCCTCGTTGCTCACCACATCTACCTCGAGCCGTTGCTGGCCTGCGCGCGGCATGCGCATCCCAGGCAGCATCGCAACTCCGCAAACGTGCCCTGAGGCACGAGTTTGAGCGTCCTCAGGTCCCCAGGAGTTCTCAAAGCCTCAGTTCTAAATGAATTACAATATTCAGCGGCCCGGACCCCAAACTCCGAGATGGCGCGTCGCGCGCCTTCGGCGGCTCCCCGCCTGTTTCCGCGTGCCTTTTTGGGGAGACCAGAGGACTCCAAAGACGGGCGGGCCAGGAGGGCCCCGAGAGGTCTCCGACATGGTGTTAGAGGCGTCCGAGACGGCGCACGAACGCTCCAAGACGCCCAAGATGGTCCTAAGACGGATGAAGGGGTGCCCTCAGCGCCCGAAGAGAGCCCCGATAGCTCTCATCAAAGGCCCCAGGAAGCAGACAGAATTGAGCTCTGTAGGTGTTGAAGGATTTCAGCGTTCATGAGGCCCCCAGAGGGCTCCCAGACGGCGCAAGAGGGTCCCGAGACGGCCAAAGATGGTCCCAAGACGGCGTCAGAGGAACCCAAGATGGGGCCCAAAAGAAGCCCCCGACGGGGAAGTGAACCGACATCTCGAGCGCTCCGCCCCAAGACGACACCCGAGACCGCCAGCAGGCCCCCCAAAGCCCCCCAGGAGCTCCAGGAGGCCCCCCAAGGGGCCCGCGGCGCAGCACAGCCGCCTCCGAGAGGCTCCCGAAAGGCCTCCCAAGGAGAGGGGCGCACAGGCTATCAAGAGGCCTCAGACCTGCAAACTCGGCACGGTGGCGGCATGGGCTGAACGCGGTTAGATCTGCCGCCCCCTGTTGGCTTGCCTCAGGGGTGCCTGGCGTGCCAGACTTCAGGATGTTTCTGCTTCTTTCAGAACTCCCCCACTGGGGCTTCGGCCGATGCCGCCAGCCACCCGAAAGGCTGCATTCGAGGTGGTTGCAAAGTACTTTCTTGCTCGAGATGGCTCCCAAATGGCCTCCAAGACGGCCAAGATGGCCTCCAAATTCACCCAAGATGGTCCCGGATGGCCTCCAAGACGGCCCAAGATAGTTCACGATGCCTCCAAATTTGCCCAGGAAACCTCCAAGACGGCCGCGGAAGCCCCCAAGAGGCCTCCAAGATGGCCCAAGATGCCTTCAAGAGGTCCAGAGGAGGTTGAAATAATGGATTTCCCGTCGCTTTCTGACAGAATTTACCCTGTGCTTCTTTTTGGCATTCCGACGGCCCAAGAGGCCTCCGATATTGCCCCAGGATGCCTCCAAGATGGCCCCAGGACGGCCCAAGGGGCTCCGAAGGCAGCCCCCAACGGGCCCCAAGAGGGCCCAAGAGGCCTCGAAGAGGCCCATGATGGCCTCCAAGACGGCTATGAAGCGGCCCAGGATGGCTCCAAATCGGTTCAGAGAGGCATCCACGACGGCTTCCGACGGCGTCAGACGGGCCAGGAACGCCCTAAGACGGTCAGAGCGGCCCCGAACAAGCCCCCGAAGGCTCCCAAGGGGCCCAAGCAGGCCCCGAAGAGGCCTCCAAAGGCCCCCAGGAAGCACCTAGGAGACCCCAAGAGTGCCCCCAGAGGCGTTTAAAAGGCCTCCTCCTCCTGCCTTGTCCTTCTACTCCTCTTGTTCCTCTTCCTCACGTGTCCACGAACGGCTCCAACGACAGCTGGGGGGGAACATGGTCCGATAACTCTAGCCCAACTTTCGGTCACACAGGTCCCTTCCAACAAGGCAGGGGGCGGCGGTGATTCGCCGTGAGGCGTCTTCGATATATCCATCTAGCGATTATTGTCGAACCTGGGTCATAAGCGAAACAACTGCAACAATGCAGCTGGAGCTGCGAGCGCGTCAGATCTCTCTTTCGTACTTCAAGGTCGCAAATCGAGGCAGTGCGCACCTCAGGCCTATCGATCCAACAGCTCTCACTGCCGAAGCTCTGACAAATGTTCAGCAATTGAGATTGCATCCTTGGCGCGGCCCTTGCTCGTTGCTCACCACATCTACCTCGAACCATTGTGGCCTGTGCGCGGCATGCGTACGTCAGGTAGCATCGCAAATCCGCCACGTTGCCCTGAGGCACGAGTTGGAGTGTCCCCAGGACCCCAGGAGTTCTCAGGTCCCCAGTTCCGAGTGAAGGAGTACTCAAGAAGCCTGGACCCAGCATGCCGAGATCTGCCAATGCGCGTCGCGTGCCTTCGGCGGCTTCCCGCCTGTTTCCGCGTGCCTCTTTTGGGAGGCCAGAGGGCTCCACAGACGGGCCAGGAGGGCCTCGGGAGGTCTCCGACGTGTTAGAGGCGTCGGAGACGGCGCACGGACGCTCCAAGACTCCCAAGATGGGCCTAAGACGGATGAAGAGGTGCCCTCAGCGCCCGAAGAGAGCCCCAATACTTAGAGAGCCCCAATACTTCCCTCCAAGAAACATCAATAACCAAACATGTGTGAGTTCCGTACGTGCTGAAGGATTTTAGCGTTCAAGGGGCCGCCAAGAGGGCTCCCAGACGGCCCCAGAGGGTCCCGAGACGGCCAAAGAGGGTCCCACGACGGCCCAAGAGGAACCCGAGATGGGGCCCAAGAGAAGCCCCAGAAGGGAGCAGGAAACTACATTTCGAGCGCTCCGCCCCGAGACGACATCCGAGACCGCCAGCAGGCCCCCCAACGCCCGCCAGAAGCTCCAGGAGGCACCCAAGAGGCCCAGATCAGGCCCCAAGAGGCCCGACACACAACGCAAAACCGCGTCCAAGTGGATCCCGAACGGCTTCCCAAGAAGAGATGCCCACAGACTGCCAGGCCTCTGACCTGCAAACTAAGACGGCGAGAGAGGTCCCCAAGAGGCCCCCCAAAGCCTCCAAACGACACAAAGAGGCGTCCAAGAGGCTTCCGAGAGGCCCACAAAAAGCTTCCAGAAGGCCCCAAGAATCCTCCTCCTTCTCCTCACCCCCCTCCTTCTCCTCCTCTTCCTCCTCCTTCCTCTCTATTGGTCCTCAATCTCCTCCGCTTCTTCTTTCTCCCCAGCGTTCTCCCTGAACGTTTCCACGACGGCTGGGCGAACACATGGTCGGACAGCTTGGCAGAGCTCTGGCCACAACATTCGGCAGCATGAGCTATTCCAACAGGCAGGGGGCGGCGGTGATTCGCCGTAGCCGTCGTCGATATCGATCGAGCGCTTCGTGTCGAACCTGGGGCAAACACGAAACAACTGCGACAGTGCAGCTGAGCTGTCGGCGCGTCAGATGACTGTGCTCCAGTCCACGGTCGCAGTTCGAGGCAGTGCGCACCTCAGGCCTATCGATCCAACAGCTCTCACTGCCGAAGCTCTGACAAATGTTCAGCAATTGAGATTGCATCCTTGGCGCGGCCCTTGCCCGTTGCTCACCACATCTACCTCGAACCATTGTGGCCTGTGCGCGGCATGCGTACGTCAGGTAGCATCGCAAATCCGCCACGTTGCCCTGAGGCACGAGTTGGAGTGTCCCCAGGACCCCATGAGTTCTCAGGTCCCCAGTTCCGAGTGAAGGAGTATTCAAGAAGCCTGGACCCAGCATGCCGAGATCTGCCAATGCGCGTCGCGTGCCTTCGGCGGCTTCCCGCCTGTTTCCGCGTGCCTCGTTTGGGAGGCCAGAGGGCTCCAAAGACGGGCCAGGAGGGCCTCGGGAGGTCTCCGACATGGTGTTAGAGGCGTCGGAGACGGCGCACGGACGCTCCAAGACGCCCAAGATGGGCCTAAGACGGATGAAGAGGTGCCCTCAGCGCCCGAAGAGAGCCCCAACACTTCCCCCCAAAGCCCCAAGAACCAAACATGTGTGAGTTCCGTACGTGCTGAAGGATTTTAGCGGTCAAGGGGCCGCCAAGAAGGTCCCCAGACGGCCCAAGAGGGTCCCGAGACGGCCAAAGAGGGTCCCACGACGGCCCAAGAGGAACCCGAGATGGGGCCCAAGAGAAGCCCCAGAAGGGAGCAGGAAGCGACATTTCGAGCGCTCCGCCCCGAGACGACATCCGAGACCGCCAGCAGGCCCCCCGAAGCCTTCCAGAAGCTCCAGGAGGCCCCCAAGAGGCCCAGATCAGGCCGCAAGAGGCCCGACACACAACGCAAAACCGCGTCCAAGTGGATCCCGAACGGCTTCCCAAGAAGAGATGCCCACAGACTACCAGGCCTCTGGCCTGCAAACTAAGACGGCGAGAGAGGTCCCCAAGAGGGTCCCCCAAAGCCTCCAAAAGACACAAGGAGGCTTCCAAGGGGCTTCCGAGAGGCCCGCAAAAAGCTCCCAGAAGGCCCCAAGAGTCCTCCTCCTTCTCCTCACCCTCCTCCTTCCTCTCTATTGGTCCTCAATCTCCTCCTCTTCTTCTTTCTCCCCCGCGTGTTCCCCGAAGGGTTTCCACAACGGCTGGGCGAACACATAGTCGGATAGCTTGGCAGAGCTCTCTGGCCACAACATTCGGCCACATGAGCGATTCCAGCAGGCAGGGGGCGGCGGTGATTCGCCGTAAGCGTCTTCGATATCGATCGAGCGCTTCGTGTCGAACCTGGGATCAACATCGAAACAACTGCAACAATGCAGCGGAGCTGCCGGCGCGTCAGATCACGGTGCTACAGTCCACGGTCGCAGTTCGAGGCAGTGCGCACCTCAGGCCTATCGATCCAACAGCTCTCATTGCCGAAACTCTGACAAATGTTCAGCAATTAAGATTGCATCCTTGGCGCTGCACGCTCGTCTCGCGGTCCTTTCTCGTTGCTCACCACATCTACCTCGAGCCATTGCTGTCCTGCGCGCGGCATGCGCATCCCAGCCAGCATCGCAACACCGCCACCGTGCCCTGAGGCACGAGTTGGAGCGTCCTCAGGTCCCCTGGAGTTCTTAGGTCCCCAGTTCTAAATGAGTGAATATTCAGCGGCCCGGACCCCAAATTCCGAGATGGCGCGTCGCGTGCTTTCGGCGGCTCCCCGCCTGTTTACGCGTGCCTTTTGGGGAGACCAGAGTGCTCCAAAGACGGGCCAGGAGGGCCCCGAGAGGTCTCCGACACGGTATTTCTTAGAGGCTTCCGAGACGGCGCACGAACGCTCCAAGACGCCCAAGATGGTCTTAAGACGGATGAAGGGGTGCCCTGACCGCCCAAAGAGAGCCCGATAGCTCTCATCAAAGGCCACAGGAAGCGGACAGAATTGAGCTCTGCAGGTGTTGAGGGATTTCAGCGTTCAAGAGGCCCCCAGAGGGCTACCAGACTACCCAAGAGGGTCCCGAGACGGCCAAAGATGGTCCCAAGACGGCCCAAGAGGAGCCTAAGATGGGGCCCAAAAGAAGCCCCCGACGGGGAAGTGAACCGACATCTCGAGCGCTCCGCCCCGAGACGACACCCGAGACCGCCAGCTGGCCCCCCAAAGCCCCCCAGGAGCTCCAGGAGGCCCCCCAAGGGGCCCGCGGCGCAGCACAGCCGCCTCCGAGAGGCTCCCGAAAGGCCTCCCAAGGAGAGGGGCGCACATGCTATCAAGAGGCCTCAGACCTGCAAACTCGGCACGGTGGCGGTATGGGCCGAACGCGGTTAGATCTGCCGCCCCCTGTTGGCTTGCCTCAGGGGTGCCTGGCGTGCCAGACTTCAGGATGTGTCTGCTTCTTTCAGAGCTCCCCCACTGGGGCTTCGGCCGATGCCGCCAGCCACCCGAAAGGCTGCATTCGAGATGGTTGCAAAGTGCTTTCCTGCTCGAGATGGCTCCCAAATGGCCTCCAAGACGGCCAAGATGGCCTCCAAGTTCACCCACGATGGTCCCGGATGGCCTCCAAGACGGCCCAAGATAGTCCAACATGCCTCCAAATTTGCCCAAGAGGCCTCCAAGACGGCCGCAGAGGCCCCCAAGAGGCCTCCAAGACCGCCCAAGATGCCTCCAAGAGGTCCAGAAGAGGTTGAAATCATTGATTCCCCGTCGCTTTCTGACAGATTTTGCCCTGTGCTTCTTTTCGGCATTCCGACGGCCCAAAGAGGCCCCCACGATTGCCCCAAGATGCCTCCAAGATGGCTCCAGGACGGCCCAAGGGGCTCCGAAGACAGCCCCCAACTGGCCCCAAGAGGGCCCAAGAGGCCTCGAAGAGGCCCATGAAGGCCTCCAAGACGGCTATGAAGCGGCCAAGGAGGGCTCCAAGTCGGTTCAGCTAGGCATCCACGACGGCTTCCGACGGGCCAGGATTGCCCTAAGATGGTCAAAGCGGCCCCGAACAAGCCCCCGAAGGCTCCCAAGAGGCCCAAGCAGGCCCCGAAGAGGCCTCCAAAGGCCCCCAGGAAGCACCCAGGAGACCCCAAGAGTGCCCCCAGGGGCTTCCAAAAGGCCTCCTCCTCCTGCCTTTTCCTTCTACTCCTCTTGTTCCTCTTCCTCACGTGTCCACGAACGGCTCCAACGACAGCTGGGGGAGAACATGGTTCGATAACTCTAGCCCAACTTTCGGTCACACAGGTCCCTTCCAACAAGGCAGGGGGCGGCAGTGATTCGCCGTGAGGCGTCTTCGATATACCAGTCTTGCGCTTATTGTCGAACCTGGGTCATAAGCGACACAACAGCAACAATGCAGCTGGAGCTGCGAGCGCGTCAGATCACTCCTTCGTAGTTCAAGGTCGCAGTTCGAGGCAGTGCGCACCTCAGGCCTATCGATCCAACAGCTCTCACTGCCGAAGCTCTGACAAATGTTCAGCAATTAAGATTGCATCCTTGGCGCTGCACGCTCGACTCGCGGCCCTTGCTCGTTGCTCACTGCACCCAACTCGAACCATTGTGGCCTGTGCGCGGCATGCGCACGTCAGGTAGCATCGCAAATCCGCCACGTTGCCCTGAGGCACGAGTTGGAGTGTCCTCAGGACCCCAGGAGTTCTCAGATCCTCTGTTCCGAGTGAATGAGTATTCCCAACATGCCGAGATCTGCCAGGGCACGTCGCGTGCCTTCGGCGGCTCCCCGCCTGTTTCCACGTGCCTCTTTTGAGAGACCAGAGGGCTCCAACGACGGGCCAGGAGGGCCTCGAGGGGGCTCCGACATGGTGTTAGAGGCGTCGGAGACGGCGCACGGGCGCTCCAAGACGCCCAAGATGGGCCTAAGACGGATGAAGAGGTGCCCTCAGCTCCCGAAGATAGCCCCAATACTTCCCCCACAAGCCCCAAGAACCAAACGTATGCGAGTTCCGTACGTGTTGAAGGATTTTAGCGTTCAAGGGGCCTCCAAGAAGGTCCCCAGACGGCCCAAGAGGGTCCCGAGACGGCCAAAGAGGGTCCCACGACGGCCCAAGAGGAACCCGAGATGGGGCCCAAGAGAAACCCCAGAAGGGAGCAGGAAGCGACATCTCGAGCGCTCCGCCCCGAGACGACATCCGAGACCGCCAGCAGGCCCTCCCGGAGCCTTCCAGAAGCTCCAGGAGGCCCCCAAGAGGCCCAGATCAGGCCCCAAGAGGCCTGACACACAACGCAAAAAACCCGTCCAAGAGGATCCCGAACGGCTTCCCAAGAAGATCTGCCCACAGACTGCCAGGCCTCTGGCCTGCAAACTAAGACGGCGAGAGAGGTCCCCAAGACGCCCCCCAAAGCCTCTAAAAAAACCCAGAAGAGCTTCCAAGAGGCTTCCGAGAGGCCCGCAACAAGCTCCCAGAAAGCACCAAGAATCCTCCTTTTCTCCTCACCCTCCTCCTTCCACTCTATTGGTCCTCAATCTCCGCCGTTTCTTCCTTCTCCCCCGCGTGTTCCCCGAAGGGTTTCCACAACGGTCGGATAGCTTGGTAGAGCTGTCTGGCCACAACATTCGGCAGCATGAGCGACTCCAACAGGCAGGGGGCGGCGGTGATTCGCCGTAGGCGTCTTCGACATCGATCGAGCGCTTCGTGTCGAACCTGGGCCAACAACGAAACAACTGCAATAGTGCAGCTGAGCTGCCGGCGCGTCAGATCACGGTGCTACAGTCCACGGTCGCAGTTCGAGGCAGTGCGCACCTCAGGCCTATCGATCCAACAGCTCTCACTGCCGAAGCTCTGACACATGTTCAGCAATTCAGATTGCATCCTTGGCGCTGCACGCTCGACTCGCGGCCCGTTCTCGTTGCTCACCACATCTTACCTCGAGTCACTGCTGGCCTGTGCGCGGCATGTGCATCCCAGGCAGCATCGCAAACCTGATCGGACACGAACGGGAAGCGCCGCTTTAGTCTAATGGGCGTAGTGGGCGAAGAAGGAAAGGAAGGCGAGGACAACAAGGAGTCGATAACGAGGACGGCGTGGCGAAAGTGAGGATAGCGAGGAGGAGCATGAGGACAACGAGGAGGAAGAGAAGCACAATGACGCGGACGAAGAGAACGAGGGCGAGCACGACGAGAAATGCGGAGGGGGACGACGACGACGACGATGACGACAGAGGACAGTAAGAGGCATGCTCCTGGCGCCGCACGGGGTTGTCTTGGAGCCTGTTGGGGGCTTCTTGGGTCCTCTTATGAGCTTCTGGGGTCTTCTTGGGCTGTCTGGGCGCGTCGTGCGGTTCTGTGGGAGATTTCTTAGGCCGTCTCGGCGCCATCTTGGGCCGTCTTGGGGCTTTCCTGGGGCGTTTGGGAGCCTCCTGGGGCGCTCCCGGGAGTCTCTTGGGGCATTCTTGGCCCTTCTTGGGCCGTTTTCGGGTTCTTGTGAGCTGTCTGGGTGGCTCCTGGAGCGCTCGTGGGGGTCTATTGGGGTCTTCTTGGGGCGCTCTTGGGCGCTCCTGAGCGCTCTTGGGCGCTCCTGGGGCCCCTGAGTGTCTTTTGGGCCTCCCTGGGGCCGTTGGAAAGCCCTCCTGGAGCGATTCGAACACGACGTCGATTCGGCCCCTCCAGTGCCGATTTTTGGAGGATGTCTCGAGCGATGCGCATCCCAGACAGCATCGCAAACCTGACCGGACAAGAACGGGAAGCGCCGCTTTAGTCTAATGGGCGTATTGGGCAAGGGGGACAAGGAAGGAAGGCGAGGGCAACGAGGAGTCGATGACGAGGACGACGTGGCGAACGTGAGGATAGTGAGGAGGAGCATGATGACAACGAGGAGGAAAAGAAACACAAGGACGCGGACGAAGAGAACGAGGGCGAATACGAGGAGAAATGCGGGGGGCGACGACGACGACGATGACGACAGAGGACAATAAGATGCAATTGGAGAAGGACGTTGCTCCTGGCGCCGCGCGGGGTTGTCTTGGAGCCTGTTGGGGGCTTCTTGGGGGCCTCTTGGGTCCTCTTCTGGGCTTTCGTGGGCTGTCTGGGCGCGTCGTGGGGGTATGTGGGAGCTTTCTTAGGCCGTTTCGGCGCCATCTTGGGCCGTCTTGGGGCTTTCTTGGGCCGTTTGGGAGCCTCCTGGGGCGCTCCCGGGAGTCTCTTGGGGCACTCTTGGCCCTTCTTGGGCCGTTTTGGGGTTCTTGTGAGCTGTATGGGCGGCTCCTGGACCGCTCTTGGGGGTCTCTTGGGGCGCTCTTGGGCGTTCCTGGGCGTTCCTGGGGCTCTCTGGGGCGCTCCTGGGGCTCTCTGGGGCGTCTTTTGGGCCTCCCTTGGGCCGTTGGAAAGCCCTCCAGGAACGATTCGAACACGACGTCGATTCGGAGTCCGCTCTTGGGCCGATGTTTGGAAGATGTCTCGAGCGAAACGGCTATTATTCAAAAGTCCGCCAGCGTGGTTCCAAAGTGCGGCCCGTACCCCGTCATTAATTTCTACCACCAAGAAGCGGTCCACGCCAAGGGCGCTTCTCGCCAACCTGAGAAACCTAACAAAACCACTGAAAATAAGGATGTTTGCGTCTTTGGGCCTTTTTGGGATGGTGTCTTGCAGGCCTCTGGGGGCGTGGAATGCTTTTGGATCGTCTTGGAAGCCTCTCGGGTTGTCTTGGCAGCATCATGGGGCCCAAGACTCGGAGAGATCGTTCGGGTACCACGTCGGGGCCCCCTCGTGGAGCCGTCATGAAGGCCGTCTATGAGGCCTCTTGGGCCGTCTTGGGGACGTGAGGTGGCCCTCTTGGGCCGTCTTGGGGCAAACTTGGGGACGTCTTGGGCCGTCCTTGGGCGGTCTCAGGGGCCTCTGGGGCAGTCTTGGAGCGTCGGGGAGCCCGACACGGGCAAACCTGGAAAACGTACAAAAACCATTGACCGATTCATGATGTTTGCCTCTCGGGGCCCTTTGGGGAGGCTGTCTTGCAGGCCTCTTGGGGCGTGTGGAGGGCCCATGGATCGTCTTGGAAGTCTCTCGGGCCGTTTTGGAGGCACCCTGGGCGAAGTTGGAGGCTCGTAGATCCCGATGGAGCCATATCGGAAGCCACTTTGGACGGCCTTGGGCTATCTGGAGGCCTCTAGAGCCTTCGTGGACCATTTTTTCGAACTCCGCCAGCGTGGGCCCAAAGTGCGGCCCGTGCCCCGTCACGGATGCCTACCACCAGCAAACGGTCCACGCCAAGGGCGCTTCCCGTCATCCGCCACCGTGCCCTGAGGCACAACTTGGAGTGAAAGGGTGAAAAGAGGTAGGCGTGCTGGTGGCCTTGCCTTTGCCGGCGCGCCAGTGGCGCGCAGCCCTGATTACTTAATTCATGAAGCCAACAGTGTCAGGCTGGCTGCGGCAGGCCGCCGGCAGTCCAGCCAGCCGTCGAGGAGGGAAGGAGGGATGGGAGTGTCCTCAGGCCCCCTGGAATTAGGTCCTCCGTTCCAAGTGAATGAGTCTTCGGAGGCCCGGAAACCCCAAATTCCGAGGTCTGCCAGGGCGCGCCGCGTGCCTTCGGCGGCTCCCCGCCTGCTTCCGCGTGCCTCTTTTGGGAGACCAGAGGGCCAGGAGGGCCCCGAGAGGTCCCTAAAATAGTATGAGAGGCTTCCGAGACGGCGCACGAACGCTCCAAGACGCCCAAGATGGGTTCAAAACGAATGAAGAAGTGCCACGTGCGCCCGAAGAGAGCTCCAGCACAATCTGGGTTGTAGCTCCCCCCAAAGGCCGCAATAAGCAGACATACATGAGTTCCGTAAGTGTTGAAGAATTTTAGCTCTCAAGAGGTACCCAAGAGGGCTCCCAGACGGCCCCAAGAGGGTCCAGAGACTGCCAAAGAGGGTCCCAAGACGGCCCAAGAGAAACCCGAGATGGGGCCCACGAGGAGCCCCAGTGGCCGATATTTCGAGCGCTCCGCCCCAAAACGACGTCCGAGACTACCAGCAGGCCCCCCAAAGCCCCCCACAAGCTCCAGGAGGCCCCCGAGAGGCCCAGACGAGGGCCCCATGGACCGAAGGCAACTCAGAATCCGCCGCCCCCTGTTGATTTATGACAAATCCTGGCGTGCTGAATTCTAAACGGCTTGGTTTCGGTCCTTTCTCCGAAAAAACTTCCCCTGGGGCTTCGGCCCATTGCGCCAGCCACCCGGAAAGCTCCAGGTGAGGTGGTTGCAAAGGTCTCTCATGCTACAGATGGCTCCGAGACGGCCCAAGATGGCCTCCCAAACTGCCAAGATGGCTCTGAAGTGCGCCGAAGAGCGTCAAAGATGGCCTCCAAGACGGTCCAAGAGAGTCTAAGATGTCTCCAAGTTCGCCAGAGAAGCCTCCAAGACGGCCGCAGAGGCCTCCAAGAGGCATCCAAGGGGCATCCAAGACGGCCCAAGAGGCCTCCCAGAGGTCCTCCAGGAGGGCCCGAAGAAGCCAACATCATTGATTTTCCATCGGCTTTGTAAGGATTTTGGCATTTGCTTCTTTTCGTCCTTTTGACAGCCCCAGACGGCCCAAGAGGCCCCCAAGATCGCCCGAAAATGGCCCAAAGGCCTCCAAGATGACCTCCAAGACGGCCCCAAGATGGTCCAAGAGCCCTCCGAGACGCCCAACATGGCCTCCAAGACGGCCCTGAAGCGCCCCAGGAGGGCTCCAAGTCGGTTCAGAGAGGCATCCAATACTGGCCAAGAGGGTCCCAAGATGGCCCACAGAGGCCCCAAGAAGGCTCAAGAGGTCCCCAAGATGGCCCAAGAGGACCCCAAGAGAGCAACAAGGCGGCCCCGAGAGGCCCCCAAGACGGACTGCGAAATTGCCAGACGGCGCAGGAGCGACCCAAGACGGCCCAGGAGGCCCCAAGGGGCCCCCAAGGGGCCCCCAAGGGGCACCCAAGAGGCTTTCAGGGGCCCCCAAGAAGCCTCCAGAGATGCCCCCAAGAAGCCCACCAAAGGCCCCAAGAAACCACCGAGAGGCCCGCGGAATTGTACACGAATGGCGCGCTTTTCTGCGATGCTCATCGGAATGCTCATTTCGGGGATGGACAGACCCCCCTTTAGTAAAACGTGGTTTAGTGAAAACGACCTGAGGCCCAAACCTGGCGGGCGCAAGCCTGGAAAATAACGGCCACGGCGCCCTCTCGAGAACCGAAAACGGACAATTCACTATTCGACGTGTCACTGTTGGGGGTTCTGTCCACCCCCGACTCATGGACTTTCCCACGTTCGTCCGGGCACTCACGCGGGGGGAGGGATCGGCCCCCCCGTGGCGCTGGCAGCGCCCTGCGGCGGGCAGAAGGACGCGGCAATGCTTGTCGGTCAACGACCAGGGCAAACCGCCAACGGTGATGGGCCTACTTTCCACCACCACCCCGTAGGGGGCAAGGAGGTGGAGGAGGAGGAGGACGAAGAGGAGGAAGAGGAAGAGGATGAGGAGGAGGACCCTCTCCCCCTCCAACTTATGGTGGTGGTGGTGGTGGTGGTGGTGGAAAACAGGCCCATCAAACGGCCAGTCTTAACGTGCTCCGGACGTACCCCCCGCGATGCGAGAGAGACCTCGCTTACGCCTTTGGAGATGCACGTTCGCCTTGTGACTCCCGGGCATCACCGAGCAAATCAAACCCATACAACCTCAATCCTGTGCGCGGCCTGGGCATCCCTAGCAAACATGTCCGAACTGAGGTGGGGGCGCAACAATTGACCCAACCAATCTGACGACGCTTCCGCGCCAAATGGCGAGTCTGCACCCTAACGTCGCATTTCGAGGGAGTGCCCACCTCAGGCCTATCGATCCCATGACTCTCACTGCCGAAGCTCGACAACTGTTCAGCAATTCGGGTTGCATCCTTGACGCTGCACGCTCGACTCGTGGACCTCAATCGTTGCTCGCTCCACCAAACCCATATGATTGTTAAATTACCTGCAGATCGGGTGCTCAATGTCAAACCTGGCAGGTCAACAAAACTATGGCAACACTGCAGCAAGAGCTGCAACCGCGTCAGATCATGGGTGTGAAACCTAACGTCGCATTTCGAGGGAGTGCCCACCTCAGGCCTATCGATCCAATGACTCTCACTGCCGAAGCTCTGACAAATGTTCAGCAATTCGGACTGCATCCTTGGCGCTGCACGCTCGACTCGTGGACCTCAATCGTTGCTCGCTCCACCAAACCCATATGACTGTTAAATTACATGCACGTCGTGTGCTCAATGTCAAACCTGGCAAGACAACGAAACTATGGCAACACTGCAGCAAGAACTGCAACCGCGTCAGATCATGGATGTGAAACCTAACGTCGCATTTCGAGGGAGTGCCCACCTCAGGCCTATCGATCCAATGACTCTCACTGCCGAAGCTCTGACAAATGTTCAGCAATTCGGATTGCATCCTTGGCGCTGCACGCTCGACTCGTGGACCTCAATCGTTGCTCGCTCTTCCACACCCATATGATTGTTAAATTACATGCACATCGGGTGCTCAAAGTCAAACCGGGCAAAACAACGAAACAATGGCAACAATGCAGCAAGAGCTGCAACCGTGTCAGACCATTGGTCTGCACCCAAACGTCGCATTTCGAGGGAGTGTCCACCTCAGGCCTATCGATCCAATGAGTCTCACTGCCGACGCTCTGAAAAATGTTCAGCAATTCGGATTGCATCCTTGGCGCTGCACGCTCGACTCGTGGACCTCAATCGTTGCTCGCTCCACCAAACCCATATGATTGTTAAGTTACATTCACATTGGGCGCTCAATGTCAAACCTGGCAGGTCAACGAAACTATGACAACACTGCAGCAAGAGCTGCAACCGCGTCAGATCATGGGTCTGCACCCAAACGTCGCATTTCGAGGGAGTGTCCACCTCAGGCCTATCGATCCAATGTCTCTCACTGCCGAAGCTCTGAAAAATGTTCAGCAATTCGGATTGCATCCTTGGCGCTGCACGCTTGACTAGTGGAACTCAATCGTTGCTCGCTCCCAAAACCAAAGAGCTGCTGAGGTAAAAACAGATCGGGTGCTCAATGTCAAACCTGTCAGGACAGCGCAAGACTGGCAACAATACAGCTGGAGCGGATACCGTGTCAGACCATGGGTCTGCACTCCACAGTCGCATTGCAAGGCAGTGCCCACCTCAGGCCTATCGATCCAATGGCTCTCACTGCCGAGGCTCTGACAAATGTTCAGCAATTCGGATTGCATCCTTGGTGATGCACGGTTGCCTCGTTTTCCACACTCGTTGCTAGCGCCATCAAACGAAAAGAACTGCTGAAGTAAAATCAGACTGGGCGCTCAATGTCAAACCTGGCAGATCCGCTAAATAGAGGCAACACTGCAGCTGGAACTGCCACTGCGTCAGACATCATCATCACCATCATCATCATCATCATCATCATCATCATCATCATCATCATCAGCACCATCATCAGGCTCATCATCATCTCCATCATCAGCACCAGCATCAGTATATCAGCATATCAGCATCAACATCATTATCACCATCATCATCGTCCTCATCCTCGTTCTCATCCTCCTCCTTCATGCAAATGCTCATCCTGCTCTTCCTGCTGCTGCTCCTCCTCCTGCTGCTCGTCCTCGTCCTTCTCATCTTCCTCCTCCGCCTCCTCCCCATCCTCCCTCCTCCCTCCTCGCTCCTCACTCCTCCCTACTCCCTCCCCCTCCTCCTGCCTCCCGCCTCCCGCCTCCCTCGTCCCGTTAGTCGTAAGTCGTCCGTTGTCGGCGTCGAGGTCATCATCGTCGTCGCCGTCGTGCCATCCACCAGCATCTGGAGCGCCCCGGATCGGCGACACTTGCTGGAGGCCATTCAAATAATGCCAACAATGCAGCCGCGTCAGATCATGGGTCAACACCCCAACGTCGCATTTCGAAGGAGTGTCCACCTCAGGCCTATCGATCCAATGGCTCTCACTGCCGAAGCTCTGACAAATGTTCAGCAATTCGGGTTGCATCCTTGGCGCTGCACGCTCGACTCGTGGACCTCAATCGTTGCTCGCTCCACCCAACTCAATGCGATTGTTAAAGTACATGCATATCGAGTGATCAATGTCCAACCTGGAAAAGCATCGCAACAATGGCAATAATGCAGCAGGAGCTGCAACCGCGTCAGATCATGGGTCTGCACCCCAAGGTCGCATTTCGAGGGAGTGCCCACCTCAGGCCTATCGATCCAATGGCTCTCACTGCCGAGGCTCTGACAAATGTTCAGCAATTCGGATTGCATCCTTGGTGATGCACGCTGCCTCGTGGTCCACGCCCCTTGCTCGCTCCATCAGCACCAGAGAAGTGGCCCAAGTGAAATCAGATCGGGCGCTCAGTGTCGATCCTGGAAGGACAACAAAAGAATAGCAACACTACAGCTGGAGCTGCCACCGCGTCACATCATGGGTCTGCAACCCAGTTACTTTTCAAGGCAGTGTCCACCTCAGGCCTATCGATCCAATGGCTCTCACTGCCGAGGCTCTGACAAATGTTCAACAATTCAGATTGCATCCTTGGTGCTGCACGCTCGCCTCGTGGTCCACGCCCGCTGCTCGCTCCATTAACACCGGAAGAATGGCCCAAGTGAAATCAGATCGGGCGCTCAGTGTCGATCCTGGAAGGCAGCGAAACAATGGCAGCAATGCAGCTGGAGCTGCCATCGCGTCACATCATGGGTCTGCACCCCAATCGCATTTCAAGGCACTCCCGCAACGCTTTCGGCGAGGCGCAGCTGCTGGCAAGGTTTGTGCACCCCGAGACAATGAAACCTCCAGGGCTCCGCGATAGTGCCCGAAACCTGCAGGAGCGAACGGGCACCTCTGCCAACGCCCCTTCAGTGCCGCCCCCCTGTTGGCCGCCAGCGCGGGGAATGTTGTGCGGGCGGTGTCCTTGTAGAAGCCGCGCGTCCACAAGAAGACGCGGCCTTCGCTCCGCCAGCGTGGCGGAAGCAGGAACAACCGGCACAAGATCGGGAAGTCGGATCGAATCGGAAGGTGCGTCGGAACGGGCTACATCGGCACGGAGTTGAGATCGAATCCGATTGGCTGCGCCAGGATGCACACCAACGCCATGTAATCATCGGGTCGCAGCGGATCGTCAGCGAATCGGATCGACTGGCTCGAAATGTATTCTAAGGGGACACATCAGGAGCTGGCTGTTTTGAGTGCGATGGGGGGGGGAACGAGGACCTCGTATCGAAGGTGAAGGATTCTGTATGTCTTCTGTTTCGTTCTCACAGTGTTGAAGGCTCGGGGGACCTCCAGCGGCCTCCTGTGGGGGGAAGCGGAGCGGAGCGGACCGCCCCGGACCGCCTGTGCGAGAGGAGGAATCCTTCTGTGGTGAGCTGGTCGTATGATCAATATGAGCACTAAGGCAGAGTTGCGAACACGCGATAAAAATATGGACGCACTCTCAACTTAATACGTGCGTACAACGGTCCACTGCCGTGGCCTGCAACGCAATGTCCAACCGACTCGCAAAACAACCTGAGACTACTGGGGGTCCCTTCCGCAACCCGCCAACGCCACCAAGCCTCGTGAGCCTTGCAAGAGCTCGTCCAGCGAAACAGAGGGGAGCGGAGCGGAGTAGTGCGACGGGGTGAGAGCGGGAGGAGAGGAGAGGCGGGAAAGGAAGGGACGGAGGGGGCCAAGGAGACCGCAGAGGGGGAGGACCGTAGAGGGCGAGCGGGAGCGTGGAACATAACCTCAACGCAAACATCACGTGCAATCCCAACAACCACCACACTACACCGCTCGCATGGTATGCCGACCCGAGTCAAACGTGTGAGGGTTGCGCTCTGATATCCCAAATGGTCCCAGAGCTCAATTTCGATCTTGGGTGCCCCGCTGGGGGACGGACCTCCAAGGACGCCCTTCCGAAGGGTGGCATCTCCTGCAAAATAGCGGCGACACTTCGGCCAGAAATGGTAAGAAACGACGGATCACGAGATGTCACGGGACAACCCTCCGAACACCTTCGACCTCCTACTCGAACCTCCGACATCGTGTTTTTTCTTCGCGGCTCGGGCTCAAGAACTCTTGACCCCATTCCAAGGACTTCTTTCGTGGAGGGTGATTGTCCAGGGGCCCGAGCGGCCCCCCTTGGGTGTCCAAATCGCCCCCCCAACCCGCATTCGCACCCCCATCGTGCGCAATAACACCCATGTGCAAACCACGTTCGCAACCCCGATGCGCAACCAGAATGCGCGACACAGTCAAGTTTGGTCTCGCGGGAGCGCGCCAGTTCCCCAGATCTTCAGACGAAGAACACCGACTGAATGGGCGAGCCGTTTGGGGAATTTCGGAAAAACCTCTCACTAGGGATGAGCATGCTAAGAGGATCGTGGCAACGACATTCTCAACATCGGAGGCCTGGAAATGGGCACTGGCACTAACACAGGGGGGGTGCCTCCACAGGGGTATGATGATCCTAGATTTTGGTGTTGGTGGTAATAGTTCGGCCACTTAGAAAGCCCGAACATCACCACCATCACCGAACTCGGAAGCATCTTTCCTCGGTGAAAGCACACCGCCGATCTTGGTGTTGGTGTCAAGCTCTAGGCCTCCGACAACATACCCTCGCTGCGATCCTCGCGGGCGATATCTGGGGCCCGAACCTGTCGTGACGACGACGTCCGTGTTGGTGTGGAAAGCGGAGAACCAGCGGCCCCTCTCCTTGAACCTCGGCGACCATGGGAGTCCGAAGTACAGTCGGCCCGTATCATAAGGATGCGCGATAAGGATGAAAGGGCCTTGGACGCCCATCTCGAAGCTCTTCGATCGAAACGCGGCCAACGAAAGCGGCCAATGATGGACCGAGGATGCAAGGATGCAAAGGTACCCTCGGGAAAATTGCCCATCCTTACCATGCGGGTTGACTGAAAACGTTGCCATTGATAACACATCGATCGAATTGCTCCCGTCATCGAGCCGATCGAGTCGGCCTATCCGTGGAGGAGGGGGAGCGTCAATGGGGGTGACTGTGCGCGACCGACCCGATCGACATCATGCGCAGACATCGGCACGCATAATCGACTTTAAGCTTTCGACGTCGTGTTCCTTTCCTGTGCGCGCCCATCGGACCTCTGGACACTTTCCCAGAGACCGAACTTTCCCTCTGGACAGTGTGTTGACAACCTGGGGGGGCTCGAAACTGGCCCCTGGAACCGGAGTTGAGGGCACAGCTCCGCCTCGATTTTCTCAGGACGTCGGACGCCCCACGCAAATTATGAACAACCGGATGTCGCGTCTTTTGGCTACGTGCGTTGGAAGCGGCGGGGGGGGGTCTGGACTGGACGGACCCCGAGGAGATCGGTCAGGAAGGCGGGGAAATCCGCCCCAAATCGGTGCCCGGACCCTCACGGGGGTCCATGCGGTGCAGCTTTGCGCTCCGTGCCCGTTTTTGACGGTCCGGGGCCTGGGGCCCGAACCCTGTACCACGACGTCGAACACGGCACACAAATCATCGACCCTCGACCCCCGCCCCTCGCCTTCCCCCCCTTCTCCTCCCTCCTCCGCTCTCCTCCTCCCTCCTCCTCCCTCCTCCTCCCTCCTCCTCCCTCCTCCTCCTCCTCCTCCTCCTCCTCCTCCTCCTCCTCCTCCTCCCTCCTCCTCCTCCTCCTCCTCCTCCTCCTTCCTCCTCCCTCCCCTCCTCCTCCTCCTCTCCTCCTCCTCCCTTCCCTCCCTCCCTTCCCTCCCTCCCTCCCTCCCCCTCCCTCCCCCCCTCCTCCCCCCCCCTCCCCCTCTCCCCCCTCCCCGGGACCATTGCCGGGCCACCACGGACCCCCAGCCGGCCACAGCACAGGAGCACGACGCGCGGCCCTTCTGCAACGCCAGGGGTCTACCTCGCTCGTGGGAGGGTCGGGCGGGCCGGGCATGCCAGCGCGCTCCCTTCGGCTCGGGTGTGGTCTGCCCAGCGGAGGCCAATGGGGAAGGGTCTCTGCGGCCTCGTCCGCCCTTAGAGGCCTCGTAGACAGACGGGGTCGGAGTAGATGGGGTCAGAGGACCGCGCCGCATCGCCCATGCATCGGCAGTGCACCGGCGATGCACTGGCGATGCATCGTCGGCGTCGGCGGTGCATCGGCGACGTGGCCGCGGAGAAGCTCGGGCTCCGCATCGAGCTGCATCGCCGACGCATCGGGCGATGCGCCGCGATCCTCCGACCCCGTCTGCTCGGACCCCGCGGCCGTGCGCAGGCCCGCGGGGCTCTGGGCGCGGCCGTGGGCGCGGCCACCCGCCGGTGCGCGCGGCGGCCCTCGCGCGCCCTCGCGCCGCGGCCCTCGGGAGAGGGGCACCTCTTCGGCGGCCCCCGGCCGTGGCGCGCGAGTCGCGCTGAGCTTCGCTTGCCTCCTGGCCATCGCTCGGACGTCCATTCCCTGTGTTTTTTGTCGGTTTCGTGCGTGGCTTTTTCGCCAAATGATCAAGGATGCTCCTCGATGGTCCTCGCCGGAGAACAAATGCACACGTCCGAGCGATGCCAAGCCTCGGGGGGGGGGCTGGGGCCTGGGCCCGCTCCGCCGCGCGCGCGCGCGGGGCGGCGCCCCTCCGCATGCTGCCGGCCACCGCGGGGCGCCGCGGGGCCGTGCTGGAGGCCTCCCAGCGGCACGCGCGGAGGGCTCCGAGGGCGCTGGTGCGTCCGAGGGGGCTGCCCTCGCGGGCCGAAGCGCTCTCCGTCCCGCGCGCTGGGCCGAGTGTCGGGTGCTGCGCGCGCGAGGCCCGCGCGAGCTCCCAGCTCGGCACGGCGACTGCTCCACTGCTCTGACGGCGCGGAGCTTGCCGCGTGCGGTCCTCCTCCTCCTCCTCCTCCTCCTCCTCCTCCTCCTGGAAGAACAGCTGGGGCCCGGGACGCCCAGTGGAAGATGGGCTGCTCCGCGGCGTCTGCGAGGAAGAGGTCGGGGTCCTCAGGGGCGGCCGGCGGAGCGGCGCAAAGGGTCCGTCCCCTCCCGTTCCTTCCTGGCGCCTGCTGCTCCGCCGAATCGCCTTCCTCCTCTCCTTGGGCGCCCGAGTTATCCGGGGTAACTCGGGTCCGGGGTAACTCGGGTTCGGATTCCCGAAAAAGGAACCCGAGTTAGCCCTGGCCCGAATTACCCCTGATGATGTGGGGCTCTGCACGCCCGAATTATCCGGGGTAACTCGGGTCCGGGGTAAGTCGGGTTCGGATTCCCGAAAAACGAATCCGAGTTAGCCCTGACCCGAGTTACCCCTGATGATTCGGGTCGTCCACATCCTCCTGAGGCAACCACATGTTAATTCGACCCTTGCAAATCAGACTTCTGAAACTTCGGCAGAACTTCAAACTTCACTCAGCAGAGGTATCCCGCATACCCAGCGCCGATTGGACCCGCAGGTGCAGGGTCCGCAATAGGCAATTGGTCGCAGGCGTTTCTACGTTGGCCAAGCTTCAAATGTCAGATTGCAGCGGTTTCCGGCAAGAAAGCGGCATGACTCCGACTTAGTACAAGGTGGCAGCGAGTGCTTGGTCAAGTGGTGTGATGGCTTCGTGACCTACGCTGGTACACGTATATTTCTGTGCGACATGCTCGTGTTCTCGGAGCTGCTGGAGGTCGTTGCAGTGCCTGTCGTGCTGGAACAAGAAAAATGTGTAGGCAGGGCTAGTCTTGGTGTCGCCAAGGGGCTGGCGGACCACATGTGGTGGGTCAAGAATCGTTACTGTTGGTATAGGTGCAGCGAACTGCTCACGTGCTTGTCGTTTGCGACCAACTGGCTGCATTGCTGGGGCGGTTGCTGCATGCGCCCATACTCTTTGTGTGCAATTGGCTCGCGTATCTATTATGTCGCTCTGCTGTAGTGCTTGTATCGCGTCGGGTGGAATAGGCGGCTTGTGCTACTATGTGTCGTAGGTGCCTCCGGGGCCGTTGCCTTGTGGAGACCTGTATCCCCCAGCGAATTTGCAAGTGCTGTCGCTGACTCTGCTGGCAATATCGTCTTGTTGTGGGTGCTTGCTTGTGCGAGGTGCTCTCCAGGACACAATGGTGTTGGAGGTGTGCCCGCATTCGTAGCATGAGTATACTGTTAGCGGTTGTGGTGGAGCTGGGGTGGAGTCGTCATTATCGAATTCTAGCTGCCGTAGGTGCTGTTGCTGCCATCTTTCTGTGCACTCCTGGTCCACGCATGAGATATGCGTTCTGCACTGCACCTGGCCTTTTCGACCCGCCGTAGGTAATGTGGCTGTGCATCGCATGCGTTCTCGAGACATCGTGCTGTGTTCGATTGTCTTTGTGGGCCGGCAGTACCTGTGGTTGTGGTAGCTCGCCAGTGCAGGTATGAGGGTTATCGGGTGGATTCTGTTAGTGGGAGTGCGTGGCAGTGGTAGCACGCGGTGAAAGCTGCACGTGCGTGAGGTCGATGAGTCGCAGAAGTATGCGTGGCGCGTTGGTGAGCAGCCTTGCAAAATCCGCCGATCCGGCGTGTGAGTTTAAGAAGTCTACGCTGAAGCTCTGCTTCAGCATGAGCTTTAGCTCTGCTTGGGAGGGAGGGGGGGGGGACGTGATTACTTGACGATTTGTTTGTGCTCGACACCTCCCCCCACCCTGCCAGCTCCAGGAGAGAGGGGGGGGGACACAGGAGAGAGGGCGGGGGGAGAGGGGGGGGGGACAGGATAGAGGGGGGAGGGGGGGACAGGAGAGACGGGGGAGGGGGGGACAGCGGAGAGGGGGGGGGGGAGGGAAAAGGAGAGAGGGGGGGCGGGGGGGGAGGAGACAGGGGGGGGGGGGGGGGGACAGGAGAGGGGGGGGACAGGAGAGAGGGGGGGGGGGAGGGGGGGGGTGGACAGGAGAGAGGGGGGGGGGCAGGAGAGAGGTGGGGGAAGAGAGGGGGAGGGGTGGACGGAGAGAGGGGGGGGGGCACGAGAGAGAGGGTGGGGAAGGGGAAAGAAGAGGGGGGGTGTGGGGGGGGGGTGGGACAGGAGAGAGGGGGGGAGGGAGAGGCGGGGGGGTGACAGGAGAGAGAGGGTGGGGGGGGGGACAGGAGAGAGGGGGGGGGGGAAGGGGGGAAGGGAGAAAGGGGGGGGACAGGAGAGAGGGGGGGGGGAACAGGAAAAGGGGGGGGGGGAGTGGGGGGGCGGGGGGGACAGGAGAGAGGGGGGGGGGGGACAGGAGAGGGGGAGGGGAGGGAGGGGGAAAGGAGAGAGGGGGGGCGGGGGACAGGAGTGAGTGGGGGGGACAGGAGAGAGGGTGAGAGGGGGGGGCCCATCATCACCATCACCATCACCATCACCGTCACCATCACCATCACCATCACCATCACCATCACCATCACCATCACCATCACCATCACCATCATCATCATCATCATCATCATCATCATCATCATCATCATCATCATCATCATCATCATCATCAGTGTCATCATCATCCGCAGCGCCCCGGATCGGCGGCACTGGCTGGAAGCCACTGCAATATCTGAACCGTCCAAGTCGTAGTGCTGTCTCGTAGTCGGCGCTTTGTGCTAGGACGTGTAGTCGCTTGTCGGTCACATGTGAACCGCTGGCTTGTAGGAAGTGCGTTTTCGTGTCACTGCAATCGTATTGAAGGGGGCCCCAAAGTCTCCAGTGCCAAATCTCAATCCTTGTTTGCCTGTTTCAACCTGTAGGCCCCAACGCTATCGACGCCCTTGAACGGGCCACAGCAGGCCAACACGGAAGAAACATGCAGCGAAGGAAAACTGATAGCCCACAAGAATAACCTTGGATGACCTCTCGAACACATGCCGAACACTGCTGGAACAACACCCGGAATCCCAGAGATGGCGGCTACAATGAAGGGGCCCTGGCACACACAAATAAATACACGCAAATCAAAATACTCCCTATATTTTCGTATATTTTCGGGTTTTTTGTCTTTCCCACCACTTCCCATATTTTCCTATATTTTCTGGGAAATCGACGATTAATTGTGTCTGTGTGTTTCTTTCCCTCCTGATGCAAAAGGGGAGCGGCACCGCCCGCCGCCTGCAACCGCTGTGACTCGCCCGGCGGGCGCGCCACCCACGGCTGAGCCGACGGCCGCCGCCCCCAACGACGCCGACGGCGGCGGCGACGACGCCGCACGCGGATGTGGACACGGATGACGCCGGCGCCGACGACCACGGCGGACGCTAGGCTTAGGTCGGACATGTCCCCCTGCAGGCGGATCTGGGAGGAGAAATGAAAACAAAACCCAACGAATATTCAAAAACGGCAAAAAATTACAAAGAAAATCGTCCCCAGAGCATTTTTTGACTATTCTTGAACATTCCTCCTGTAGAGGGACGTGCCCGACTTAATGCTGGGCTTTTGTTGCTCCCATCGTACTTGAGGACCACATCCCAGGCATAATTCCGAGCACCCAGAAAGGTATCGAAATAATGTTGAACGAGCATCGCCTCCCGGGGCCTGGCACGCGAAAGCACTCCAGTTCCGGTACTTTCCCGATGCTCGACATTCTTTTTCTGGTGGTCAGGGCGAAAGTAGGTTGGAACAGGATAATGCTATTCCAAATCCCTTATTAATCGTCCCCCAGGGCTGGTCTTTTAAGGCGCCTTTTTTGTCACTGGGGGGGTCCGGTTTATCAGGGCGCTTTCTCTGGATTGGAGCTTGAAGGGGTCCGGTTTATCAAGGCGCTCCGCCGAAGAGGGGAGTCGCATTTGGAAGGGGGGTCCCCTTTTTTTAAGGGGGGGTCGACTAGTCAGGGACTTGTCAAGGCGCTCCGCCGAAGATGGGGGTCTGGAACATTAGGTCGCATTTGGAGGGGGGTCCCGATTTTTTTGGGGGGATTAGTGAGGTGAGGGAGTTGGAGCAGGCTGCGCCGTCCTTCGTCTCCAGGTCGTCCGGCTGGCGCGCCAGGCTCCACACGCGGCCCCTCCGGCGCGCCACGCTGCCCTGCCAGGCCTCCTCGCAGCTGCGCCAGGGGACGCCGCCCGCCTCGAGCTGCTGCCTGGGCCGGGGGGAGGAGGAGGAGGAGGAGGAGGAGGAGGAGGAGGAGGAGGAGGAGGAGGAGAGGAGGAGGAGGAGGAGGAGGGGGAGGAGGAGGAGGAGGAGGAGGAGGAGGAGGAGGAGAGGAGGAGGAGGAGGGAGGAGGAGGAGGAGGAGGAGGAGGAGGAGGAGGATGAGGATGATGATGAGATGAGGAGGAGGAGAGGAGGAGGGAGGGGGAGGAGGAGGAGGAGGAAGTGGTGGGGGGGGCGAGGCGCGCTGGAGTGCTCCTCTGACGGTCTGGGCTCTGCGCCCACGTCCTCCTCCTCCTCTTCCTCCCTCCTCCTCCTCCTGCTCCTCCTCCATTCTCCTCCTCCATCTCCTCCTCCTCCTCCTCCTTTTCCTCCTCCTCCTCCTCCTCCTCCTCCATCCTCTTCCATCCCCCTCCATCCTCCTCCATCCTCCTCCATCCTCCTCCATCCTCTTCCATCATCCTCCATCCCCCTGAGTCCTCCATCCTCCTCCCTTGCAGCCGCACACCAAAGCGTGGCTCTTGCCTCGGGTCGCAACTGCGTGCAGCCGGACCCGCCCCGACCTCCGAACCCCCTGGCTCTGCCCAGGGGGGGGGGAATCTGCGCAACCCAGAAACCTGAGCAGGGCCGAATCCGTGAGCACATTCGCTGGAGGCCTCCTAGATGAGGTCCGAGTAGATGGGGTCGGAGGATCGCGCCGCATCGCCGAAACATCTGCGATGCATCGGCTCGTCGACGTCGGCGGTGCATCGGCGACGTCGACGTGAAACAAATCGGGCCCCACATCGAGCCGCATCGGCGGTGCATCGGCGATGCGGCGCCATCCTCCGACCCCACTCACTCGGACCCCACCTAGGAGGCCTACAGCGGAGGCCAGTCCACAAGAAACCTTCCACAAGAAACCCGACCCTGAGACCCAGGACGTCCGTTCATGTTTGTTGCGGGAGCGTGACGCTTTCCGTGGCAAGACCATCGAAACCCAAGACACCCAGGGCTCCTTGGAGGCAAGCAGGGTGTCTCTTGGCATGGGAGGAGGAGGAGGAGGAGGAGGAGGAGGAGGAGGAGGAGGAGGAGGAGGAGGAGGAGGAGGAGGAGGAGGAGGAGGGAGGAGGAGGAGGAGAGGAGGAGGAGGAGGAGGAGGAGAGGGGGAGGAGGAGGAGGAGGAGGAGGAGGAGGAGGGAGGAGGAGGAGGAGGAGGAGGGAGGAGGAGGAGGAGGAGGAGGAGGAGGAGGAGGAGGAGGAGGAGGGAGGAGGGAGGAGGGAGGAGGAGGAGGGAGGAGGGAGGAGGAGGAGGAGGAGGGAGGAGGAGGAGGAGGAGGGAGGAGGGAGGAGGAGGAGGGAGGAGGGAGAGAGGAGGAGGAGGAGGAGGAGGAGGAGGAGGAGGAGGAGGAGGAGGAGGAGGAGGAGGAGGAGGGGAAGGAGGGGGAGGAGGAGGAGGAGGAGGAGAGGAGGAGGAGGAGGAGGAGGAGGAGGAGGAGGAGGAGGAGGAGGAGGAGGAGGCGGAGGAGGAGGAGGAGGAGGAGGAATACTACGATGAATGCACTGTAGAACAATCGCTCGCAGAACAAGCACATCATGACCTGGATCATTCCCCGCCCTCCCCCGCCCCTGCGCCTCGAGCCTCCGTGCCTCCGTGGGGCTCGGGGGGCATGGGGGCCTCTCCACGCCGCGGGCCCGCGGCCCGCGGCGCGCCCCCGGAGGGCCACGAGGCCTGCGGGAGAGCTCGAGGCTTAACACCACCAGCATGTCAACAGCAGCAGAAACACGCACCAACGTGGCCAACAAATGGTCGAAACATCGTCCCCAGTAGTTCCCTACCTAGGCTCTGCCTAGAAGGGTTCTTACTCTCTTAGCTTAAAGGGCCGGGCATTGGAAACCGCCCCGGGCGGTTCCCCCAGTCCCCGCCCCGCGGTTCCCCCAGTCCCCTGGGAGTTTTAGCCTTAGCTTTAGCTTTAGCTTAGCTTTAGCTTTAGCTTTAGCTGTAGCTTTAGCTTAGCTTCAGCTTAGCTTCAGCTTAGCTTTAGCTTAGTGTTAGCTTAGCCTTAGCTTAGCCTTAGCTTAGCTTTAGCTTAGCTTTAGCTTAGCTTGAGCTTAGCTTGGGCTTAGCTTCAGCTTAGCTTTAGCTTAGCTTTAACTTAGCTGTAGCTTAGCTTCAGCTTATTGTTAGCTTAGTTTTAGCTTAGTGCTAGCTTAGTGTTAGCTTAGCTTTAGCTTAGCTTCAGCTTAGCTTCAGCTTAGGTTTAGCTTAGCTTTAGCTTTAGCTTAGCTTCAGCTTAGCTTTAGCTTAGCTTTAGCTTAGCTTTAGCTTAGCCTTAGCTTAGCTTTAGCTTAGCTTTAGCTTAGCTTCAGCGTAGCTTCAGCTTAGCGTCAGCTTAGCTTTATCTTAGCTTTAGCTTAGCTTTAGCTTAGTGTTAGCTTAGCCTTAGCTGAGCTTTAGCTTAGCTCCAGCTTAGCTTTAGCTTAGCTTTAGCTTAGTGATAGCTTAGCCTTAGCTTAGCTTTAGCTTAGCTTCAGCTTAGCTTGAGCTTAGCGTTAGCTTAGCTTTACTGATACTACTAATGCTGCTTTCCTAGGGGCTCCAACTCCTAAGAAGGGTCGCACTGGGATATGTTTTTTTTCCCAACCCTCCTGCGTTGGGTTCTCGTTTTGAATGGAGCACTGCGGTCGCGTCTTCTTCCTCCTCCCGCCTCCTCCTCTCTTCCCTCCTCCTCTTCGGGCTGCGATCTGTGAAACCGTCGCCACTTTCGAAGGCTGCGGGGGTGGCCAGCGGAGTGACGCCCCACGCAGGCTCAGATTAGACCTCGCCATCCCTGGGGCGCTGCGATCTGTGAAACTGTCGCTACTTTCGAGGGCTGCTGGGGTGGCCAGCGGAGCGACGCCCTACGCAGACGCAGATTAGACCTCGTCATCCCTGGGGCGCTGCGATCTGCGAAACAGTCGCCACCTTCGTGGGCTGCTGGGGGGCCCAGCGGAGTGACGTCTTACGCATATTCAGGTAAGCCCTCGCCATCCCTGGGGCGCTGCGATCTGTGAAACTGTCGCTACTTTCGAGGGCTGCTGGGGTGGCCAGCAGAGTGACGCCCTACGCAGACTCAGACTAGACCTCGCCATCTCTGGGGGGCTGCGATCTGTGAAACTGTCGCTACTTTCGAGGGCTGCTGGGGGGTCCAGCGGAGTGACGCCCTACGCAGACTCAGATTAGACCTCGCCATCCCTGGGTGGCTGCGATCTGCGAAACTGTCACCACTTTCGAGGGCTGCTGGGAGGCCCAGCGGAGTGACGTCTTACGCAGATTCAGGTAAGCCCTCGCCATCCCTTGGGAGCTGCGATCTGCGAAACCGTCGCCACTTTCGAGGGCTGCTGGGGGGCCCAGCGGAGTGACGTCATACGCAGACGCAGATTAGATTAGACCTCGTCATCCCTGGGGGGCTGCGATCTGCGAATCTGTCACCACTTTCGAGGGCTGCTGGGGGGCCCAGCGGAGTGACGTCTTACGCATATTCAGGTAAGCCCTCGCCATCCCTGGGGGGCTGCGATCTGCGAAACCGTCGCCACTTTCGACGGCTGCTGGGGGGCCCAGCGGAGTGACGTCATACGCAGATGCAGATTAGACCTCGCCATCCCTGGGGCGCTGCGATCTCCGAAACTGTCGCAACTGTCGACGGCTGCTGAGGGGCCCAGCGGAGTGGGGTCATACGCAGATGCAGATTAGACCTCGCCATCCCTGGGGGGCTGCGATCTGCGAATCTGTCGCCACTTTCGAGGGCTGCTGGGGGGCCCAGCGGAGTGGGGTCATACGCAGATTCAGATTAGACCTCGCCATCCCTGGGGGGCTGCGATCTGCGAATCTGTCGCCACTTTCGAGGGCTGCTGGGGGGCCCAGCGGAGTGGGGTCATACGCAGATTCAGATTACGCACCATTCCATCCTTCTCCTGCCCCTCGTTCCTGTCCCCGTTATTCTTCGAGTCTGGGGCCTCAATCCGCGTTCTTTCGATCGTCGTCCTGTGAGTCGTGCAACGCATGCACATCCCACGTAGTTTGCGCGGCAATTCACCGCGTCTACACTGTCGTTGTTCCTGCTTGTGTTGGCCTACTCCTTTTGCCACTTGATGCACATGGGTTGGGTACGTCGCAGGGCAATTCTCCAGGAGTAATAATAAAACGCGCATGTGTCTGAGCATTCCTCCTGCAGAGGGACATGCCCGACTTAAATTTTGAGGGCCCGCGTGGTTCTGCAGGCCCCACGAGCCCGGTGGAGGCGGCCCCGCAGCAGCCCCCCCCCCAGAGGTCCACGGGGCCCGAGGGGGCTCCAGGGCGGCGCGACACGCTCGGAGGCCTCCTAGATAGGGGTCCGAATGCAGTGTCAGTGGGGGCCCGACCACAACCATGAGACCCCAGGGCGTCCATCGTTTTTTGGCGTGGGAGCGTCCCGCGTTCCGTGGCAAGACCATCGAAGCCTGAGAAGCCCAGGGCACCCTGGAGGCGAGCAGCAGGGTGTTTCTTGGCATGGGTCTCCACTGTGACTGGGGTCGGAGGACCTCGCCGCATCACCGATGCATCGGCGACGCGCTGGGCGGCGTCGGCAACGCATCAGCACCCTCGGCGTGCATCGAGCCGCATCGCCAGTGCATCGACGACGCGGCGCGATCCTCCGACCCCCGTCTGCGCGGACCCCGCCTGGGGGGCCTGAGACGCTGGGGCCCCCATTTGCCCAAGATCTGGCGGCGAAGCGAGCCCTGCCGAGGGGCTGCGTGAGAGAGCCGCGCTAGGGGGGGGGGGACGGGCGCCTGCACGGTTTCCCCCAGGGCCGTAGGCGACCCGAGGAGGAGGAGGAGGAGAGGAGGAGGAGGAGGAGGAGGAGGAGGAGGAGGAGGAGGAGGATGGAGGAGGAGGAGGAGGAGGGAGGAGGAGGAGGAGGAGGAGGGAGGAGGAGGAGGAGGAGGAGGAGGAGGAGGAGGAGGAGGAGTGAGGAGGAGGAGGAGGAGGAGGAGGTGGAGGGGAAAGGAGGAAGGAGGAGGAGGAGGAGGAGGAGGAGGAGGAGGAGGAGGAGGAGGAGGAGGAGGAGGAGGAGGAGGAGGAGGAGGAGTGTTTCCATACTGTTTCCCTGACGACTTGGTCGAGAAGCTTCGCGACGCCCCGGCGCTTGTGCCCCTCCCCCGGGTATGCCCCCATTCTCAAGGGGCTCCCTCTCGGGGTATGGGGCGGCCGCGCTCGGGCGCCGCGGGAGGCTGCGCGACCGTCTGGCCACCGCCCCCCACTACCCCGACGCCCTCGCCCCTCCCCAGGGCATGCCCCCATTCTCAAGTGGCTCCCTCGCTGGGTATGGGGCGGCGTCGGCCCCTCGGCGCCACAGCCCGCGGCTGGGCGCGCCTGCAGGGCGCTGCAGTCTCCTCCCTGGCTCCGCCCCGCGAGGCGGTGCTGGTCCTCCTCACAGCTTCTGCATTTCTCTCACTTCTCACAACCATACTGCAATTCACTCAAACAGCATATAAACTCCTTTCTCACGCAGCGCATGTACACTCTGCGTATCCTGACGCTTTTGATCGAAGCCTTCGCCCTTGTGGCCCTCAGGAGCAGCATGTTGTCGAAATCTGCTCTGAGGGGCCACGTGGGCCTCCCGTTCGACCCTGTGATCGTGAACTTGCCGCTTTCCTCACCACCGTGGAGGTATCTTTGATATCGCTTCTCCACCTTTTTCTGGTCAGCCCTCGGAAGGGCCCCCCACACTCCATGTACGTCCTCCGCTTCCCATTGGATTCCAACGCTGTAGCTGATGGCGTTGGGCTCTATCGCTTCGCCGCCTTCTAGCCATGTGCTGGCGATTTGGGAGCGTGCGTACCACATGGCCCTGCTGACGCTGTAGCTGCTCAGCTTCGCCTTCCCCTTCTCGCACGCGCAGGTCCCCGCGCTGTAGCTGACGAGGTCGGGTTCCAGCTTCGCCTCCCCCTTTTCGCAAGCCCTGATCCCAGCGCTGCAGCTGATGGTGTTGGGCTCTGTATTCGCCTCCCCCTTCTCGCATGCGCTGTTCTCAATACTGTGGCCAGCGATGTCGGGTTCGGGAAATGGCTCCAGGTTCGCCTTCTCCTTCTCGCGCGCCCTGGTCCCAGCGCTGTAGCCGACGGTGACGGGCTCAATCAGCGCCTCCCGCGTATCGCACGCGCTGTTCCCAGTACTGTGGCTAACGACGATAGCTGGCTCCATCTTCGCCTCACCCTTCCCGCGCGCCCTGGTCTCAACGCTGAGGCTGATGGTGTTGGGCTCGCTGGTTGCCTCCCACTTCTCGCGCGCGCTGATCCCAGGACTGTGGCTAGTGATGTCGGGATCCAGCTTCGCTTTCCGCCTCTCGCACGCCCTGATCCCAGCACTGTAGCGGGTGATGTCGGGCTCTATCTTCGCCTTCCCCTTCTCGCTCTGCTCGCTCTCACAATTATCGCAAACAGTTTTCACGCGCTGCTCACAAACCGTTTTCTCTGATCCAGCCGTGGCGACGAGGCTCGACGAGGAGTAGCAAACGATATCGGGCTCCAGCTTCGCCAGTTTAGCAGCCACTGCTCGCCCGTCTCGCTCGTACGCCTCTCGCTCCTTCTCGCGCGCCTCGGCACTGTAGTTGATCAAGTTCGGCTCTGTCTTCGCCTCCCTCTCCGCCCATGGGCCCTCTGCACTGTAGCTGGTCACGTTGGGCTCGACCTTCGTCTTCGCCTCCAGCTTCTCGCATCCCGCCGTGTCTCTGCGGCTGGTTACGGTGGGCTCCAACTTCGCCTCCCCCTTCTCGCATAACATGGTCCCAGCGCTGTAGCTGATCGTATCGGGCCCCATCTTCGCCTCCCACGTCGCGTAGTCGCTGGTCCCAGGCTCGAGGCTTGCGGGGCAGGTCTCAGCGCTGTAGCTGATCGTGTTGGGCACCACCGTCGCCTCCCACTTCTCGCGCTTCTCGCGCGCGGGTTCCTGCAGCCAGCCCTCGACGAAACCGTAGTCGAGGGGCGTGGCTGGCCAGGCGCCGAAATCCAGCTCGACCAGCCCGTGGTCCAGGGCGGCCTGGCGGCTGGTCGCCAGGAGCAGCCTCCTCCATGCGCGCCGCTGGCTTTTGCTCGCCGCGGGGCGCCTCACCTCCGTCGGGGGCGCACACCACATAGAGCCACGGCCGGCGGCGCCAGCAGGCAGGCTGCCTTCACCGGTGCGTCGCGCCCTCGGCGCTGGGGGCTCTCCCATGGTCCCCGTCCGCGGCCGCCCGAGGGGCAAGACGGCTGCGCGGGGCCTCGCTGGGGAGCCGCCTGGAGGAGGAGGAGGAGGAGGAGGAGGAGGAGGAGGAGGAGAAGCAGGAGGAGGAGGAGGAGGAGGAGGAGGAGGAGGAGGAGGACGGGTCGCCTAAGCCCTTCGGGGAACCCTCCACGGGCGCCGTGGGCCTTGGGCGGAGTCGGGCCGACTCGGAGCGTGCGTCGGATCGGGCCGCCTTGGTGCGGGACCGAACTCGGATCAGATGGGCCTGCGCCAGAATGCACAGCAACGCCTTGGCGGCTCCTCATAGGAGCCTCACATACCATCTTGTCGGCTCTTGCGATTCGACTCTAATCGACGCTACATCAACGCCAATAGAAGCGCTGAATTTACGCTAATCGACGCTAACCGACGCTCAAGCGGCGCCATCCCGACTCCCGAACGCTAATCGACGCGACAGACGGCTCGGGCCGACCGCAATCGAGATCGGATCGGAATGGACGGAGCCACATCACTCTTGAAGGGGAAGGGCATGCGTCCATCGTTGATGGCAGTGAACTGCGTTCTGGCCACCAAGCCCCCCCCCACGAAAGAAAAAAACGTCAGGCAACCGCGGGCCCATTCTCGCGAGCGATATCCTCCGACTGGGCCAATCGGCCAAGATTTGTTCAAGTCAACATGGCAAGAATCGTTGCAGATAATTAACTGGCGTCGGGCACGCACACGGGAGGCACTAGCGAGCATCACGTGGATACCATAATGTATCAAGCAGGGATGTGTTGCGAGGTGGTAGGGCAATTCGAACTCAGAGGCACGAACAAACAGTACGACTCAGCAACATACCATGATATCGAGGTAGCTGCAGCGGTGAACGATTAAGACTTGACGGGGAACGTACAACATGACAACACAGCATCGTCTGGATCCTCGTGATCAGCTGGCACCAGATCGAGGGTGCATCAAGCATGGGTGCCTTTTTCGCTGCCCATTCTGCCTTCACCTTCCCTGGATCCCGTCCCTTCCCGCACGACTCCTCCTGACCGGCACTTACAAAACAACACCCTCGGACCGCAAATTGACCGAGCCTGCAGGACGGAATTCCAGTGCTGACCAAACCTCGCATCTGTGGACGGACTGGCCAGAAGGCCTACCTAGATGAACTGCGGGCTCTTGGCAAGCTGGGACACCATGTGGTAGCAGCTCTGGGCGTTCCCTCGGTTCAGGGCGCGGTGCCGAACTTTAGGAGGAGAGGAGGAGGAGGAGGATGAGGAGGAGGAGGATGAGGAAGAGGAGGACGACGAGGACGACGAGGTAGATGAGGGTAACGTAGATGAGATGAGGAGGGTCAGTGGATAAGCGGGAGGACGACGTGGGGCTATCCTGCTCATCCTGTGCTCCCCCCTCGATGCACTTCTCTACCCCGCAGGAAAACAGGCGACCCACGCTCAATCGCCAATACCCTGGCTAAACCAGAAAACTCAGCTGGACCTCCACCCTACGCTTCAGCGAACTCTTCGTATCCCTACCCTGTTTTGGCCGGGCCTTCGCTTTGAACAGAGCGCATGTTGCTCACCTCCTCCTTCTACCGACTCCTCACGCATGCCTCCATTTCTTCCTCCTCCTCCTCATCCTCCTCCTCCCCCATCTCCCCGTCAATACCTTCTGGGAGGCCTCGCGGAAATGCACCCCACGCAAACCCAGAACGGACCCTCGCCACTCCGGGGGGTGCCTGCAACTGACCTGCGCCTCTGGGGGGTCCAACGGAACACCGCCTCACGCACGCCCGCACGGAACCTCGCCCCTCCAGGCCGCTGCCGAACTCACATGTTCGTCGTAGCTTTCCTGCGTCCCTCCGGGGTTCCACCGAATGCCGCCCCGCGCAAGTCCGCCGGGACCGTGGGCCAATGTGATGGACGAGGGAGGCGCCGCGGGCCACGCGTGGACATTTCGGCAGAACGAATAGGAGGAGGAGGAGGAGGAGGAGGAGGAGGAGGAGGAGGTGGAGGCGGAGGAGGAGGAAGAGGAGGAGGAGGCGGAGGAGGAGGCGGAGAAGGAGGAGGAGGAGGAGGAGGAGGAGGAGGAGGCGGAGGAGCTTCGCGCAGTTCGCTAAAATCACGGGCCCGTGCGCGCCAACCTCTCGCGGGTCGGCCTCCGGCTGGACTGTTTGTGCGCGTGTGCGTGCTCGTGATCGTGTCCGTGTGCGTGTCCCCCTACAGGCGGATCTTGGACAACAGACATTAAATACCCCACGACGTGCCCCAAAATGGCAGACACATGCTAGAACCATCGTCCCCAGACTGCTTTTCTTGGAGTGTTTTTGAATACTCCTCCTGTGTGAGCGTTTTTTGTCGGCGTTTCGACGTTGGGCGGAAGTGGGGGGGAGGGGTGTGTGTGTGGCTCCGACCCTCTGCCTATGGCGACTGTCTGCGACTGTGCGTCCTATGAGGGGAGGCTCCCCCTGCCTGAAACAGGCGCCTGAAACAGCCAAGATCTACTCCACGGAGGGGGGGGGGGGGCGCGAGGGCTCGCGCCGATCGGCAAAATAATGAATAACAAGCACGCTCGCCTTGCGAAGCCTGGACATCCCTGCGACAATGTGGACCAGAAAATGGACAAGCGCGCTCCACTGCTCGCAACATTACCACTCGCAAGTGGCCTGGATCCGCGGCGGGGGATGTACGCTGCACTACATAGAGGAAGGCATGCTTTCTTCGGACGTTTGCGAATAAGCACTTTGCGAGTAGTGGAACGCGCTCGGTGAGAGAAGGTGAGCGACGATCAGGAACGGGTCTTGCGCGAGGTGACCTAGCGACCTTACGCCGCGGCTTACGCGACCGCCAGCGCGGCACGCTACAGTGGAGACGAGGGCGCTCACGCGCGAGCTCACGCGGGAAGCTTGCGCGCCAATGCTGGCGCAGACGACCCAATTCTTTGCGTGGCGCAGGTGAAGTTCGACATCACGTCTGCTTTTATTGCTCGTGCGCCCTCTACAGTGGGGGCTCGGCCACAAGAACCCTCCGCAAGAAACCCAACCCTGAAATCCGCGATTTGTTCAGTGAGAATCCACATTTGTCGATCGGAAATCGTCAAGATTTTATTTGGGGCCCATTGAAATACAAGAAACCCAAGGCACCCTGGCAAAATCCAACTGGTTTCTTGGCACGCGCCCCCACTGTACTCCAATGCTGGAGCGGAGTGGAATGTGCCAGAGCAGCAGGCTCGCGCAGGCCATCGGCAGCTCGCGCTGCCGAACCCCCTCGGCCACAGCAATAGGATACAGTCGGGGGCTTGACCTACGGAACCCAACATAAAGAACGAGGCCCCTTGTTTCCACGAGTTAAACTTCGATTTCCGATCGGAAACGCAAGGAAAACCTGAGGCAAGCTGCGAAACACGTAAGGAACGCGGAGCCCCTCCCCAACGAAAAGGGTTCCTTCTTCAAGGCCCCGACTGTACGACTTCATCCGAACTGTGGTGCTTGCTGCAGGCGCAGCATCCAAGGCGCATGCCCCAAATGCCGTGACGGGGCAGCTCTGCGGAGCTGGCTCCGAGCCCCCTGACGTGACGAACCAACAACACACACCCATACCCATAGGGGGGTCGGAAAGGGCTATGGGTGCGTGTTGTCGGATGGGGGTCCCCGCTCGAACGGGAGCGTTCCCTAGGGTCCGATCAGCCGCACCCATACCCATAGCAAGTCCTCCTCCCAACGGCCCCCTTATGGGTATGGGTGTGTGTTGTTCGTTCGTCATGACGCTCTCAGGCGAGCAGCGGCTGCTGACTAATCGAAACCCCGCGGCGAGAGACCTCTCCGATGCCGCTGCCCCCACAGCCACACACGCCCCTCCTCTCCCCCGACGGCGCACTTTTGCACGAGCCCCACCCTGCACCCCCCTCCCTCCCGCCCTCCCGCCCTCCTCCTCCTCCTCCTCCTCCTCCTCCTTCTATTCCTCCTCCCCGAGGATCTCAGCCCCTCCCTTGGGAGACAGAATCTTCACCCTGCGCCGCTCCTGCACGGTCCCAGGGCCGGAAGCGACTGGGAGACGGGTCCCCTGAAAAGACAGAGAGAGGGAGACCGCTCGTCGCGACTTTGTCCCTGCTGGAGGTGCCGACGTTGCACTGGGATGTCCGCGCGGGCCCCGAACTCCATGCTCGGGTCGGGCGAAAGGGGGGGATAGCAAAGGGGGGGTTTGAGAATCAGCTCGCGTAGCAAAGGGGGGGTTTGAGAATAGCGCCGGAGGCGGCCATGTATCGAGGAATGGGCCCCTCGGTGAGGCCGAAACCAGCTGCATGCAGCAAATTTCGTACCCCCCCCCCCCTTTCCCAATCCCCCCCTTTCGTCCAGCCCGATCCATGCCCATGAATCTGCTGGGGGCTCCAGACGAGAGGGGCGCGGGGGGGGGCGCTGCCGTTGCCGCGGGACATGCCCAGCAGGCCGAACCGCGTCTGCATGAAGGCGTGGCCCGGCCGCCACGGCGCCCTGACCGCGGTGCGCGGCGCGGGCTCCCTCTCCTCCGGTGCCCTGCGGTCGGGACCTCGACCCAGTCCCGAAGGCGGGCTCCTCGTCTGGAGCCATTCTTCGGACGGTCCCAGGGCAGGACGTCAGTCAGGAGGAGTAGGAGTAGGAGGAGGAGGAGGAGTAGGAGTAGGAGTAGGAGTAGGAGTAGGAGTAGGAGTAGGAGTAGGAGTAGGAGTAGGAGGAGGAGGAGGAGGAGGAGGAGAGGAGACCGGAGAACGGCCCCCAAAGGCTGGAGGAGACTTCCAGACACCAGCCGCCGGGGCCCTGTCGTTTGCTGCGGCGCCCTGCTCTCGAGGGCCTTCAGGGCAAAGACCAGCCAGCCTTGGGTCGGGAAGTCGCATCGGATCGGAATGTGCGTCGGACCGGGGTTCATCGTGACGGAGCCAGGATCGAATCGGAGCGGCTGCGCCAGGATACACGACAACGCCATGCAAACATCGGGCCGCATCGGATCGTTCGAATCTTGTGGGAACCGGATCGGACGAGGCTGGCTGGAATTAGGTCGGGCATGTCCTCCTACAGGTGGATTCTGGAGGAAAGGCTACACAGAGTGGAGCAATTCTCAAGACTCACAAGAGGTACCAGGACAATCGTGCTCAGACCATTTTGTTGACTCCTTTCGAACATTCCTCCCGTGGAGGCACACGCCCGACGCAAGGCTGGAATCGGCACCGACATCGACTATTTAAAAAAATATGTTTGACTATTTTTGAATATTCCCCCTGTAGACTATTTTTGACTATTTGGACTATTTTGCCTATTTCTTGATTATTTTAAAGCTATGTTTGACTATCCCCAACTATTTTTTTACTATTTTTGAACCTTCCCCCTGTAGAGGGACAAACCCGACTGAAACTGAACGTCAGGTGCGTGTCGTGACGACCCTGGCGCTGGTCTCCGACACCGCGGGGGCCGTTCGCCCCTGAACGATCGGCCGCTCCGGGCACGTCAGGTCAACCAACATCTCAAGGGGCACAAGGGCACACACACAAAGGCACACAGAAAGACACACAGAAATACACAGGGGCACAAGGGCACACAGAACTACACAGGGGCGCAAGGCCACATAAATACACACATAAATACACACAGAAATGCACACAGAACATCTCAAGGAGCACAAGGGCACACACACAAGTACACACAAATCCCAGGATCCCCCCTATTTCCCTACATGTTCTGGGTTTTCGTCTTCCCCCCCACTTCCCATGTCTTCCTACATTTCCTGGGGAGCCGACGATTCATTGTGCCCGTGTGATTCTTCCCCCTCCTGACCGACATCGACCGATCCTGGGTCGTCGGCGGCGTTCAGCGTGGAACGCCGGCGGCGGGGCCGCCGCCGGTCGACACGACGCGAACCTGCTGTGCAGTACCGGCCCGACCACGAGAGACCTTCCCCAGGACGCCCCACCCCGAGACCCCAGGACGTCCAGCGATTCTTGGCGTGGGAGCGTCAAGCTGTCCATCGCAAGACCATCGACGCCGAAGCAACCCCAGGGCACCCTGGAGGCAAGCAGGGTGTCTCTTGGCATGGGCCTCCACTGGTTTTTGGTTTTTGGGTCACAACTCGGGTCTCCGGCGGCCGTTCGGGACGATTCGGGCACCCCCGGAACGCCCTCGGCGAGGCGCAGCTTCCGACAATCACCCCGAGGCTGGAAAGCCGCCGAGAAACGGCGAACACGTCCAAAAACCTCGAACCTCGAATCCAAACCACGTCCCGCTCGACCGGCGCGCCAGAGTCTGCCCCCCGGGGGGGAGGGGGGGCCGGAGAGGCGACGGGCGCCGAGGAAGGCCAGGTCGCCCCCCTTGAGGGTTCTGGGGCCTGCCCCCCCCCCATGCTCCCGTGCGGGCTCATCGGCTCGTGCAGCGTGGCGCCAGACTCGGCGGCGAGCCCAGGCTGGCCATCGCTCGGACGTCCATTCCCTGTGTTTTTGTTCGGTTTCGTGCGTGGTTTTTCGCCAATTTATCAAGGATGCTCCTCGAGGGTCCTCGCCGAGGAAAAAACGCACACGTCCGAGCGATGCCAAGCAGGGGAGGGGACGCGAGAATGGGGCGGGCCTGGAAGAAGGAGCAGCGGCATTCCCAGGAACTTTTGGCGCTCCGCGCGGATATTTCTTGGATCTGCGCTGGACCCCCCCCCTGGCGCGCGGAGCGCGCCAGGGGCGGCGCCGGAGGCGCCGCTGGGGGGGCCTAGCGCACATCCGCGCGGAGCGTCGACAGTTTCTGTTTATGCTGCTTTCCCCTTTTTGATGGCCTTCCCAGAAGGCTCGGAAGTCCCACGGCCTTCTGAGAAAGTTTCCAAGCCTCCCCCCGGAGACACAGAACACGTCTCCACAGGCGCGAGGGCCTCCGAGAAGCCCCGTCGCCTTCCGAGAGGGCCTTCTCCTTCTTGCTTCCCCCCCTCGCTCGCCGCCGACAGGACCCTTGAGCTCAGGTTCCAGCCGAGGTGTCAAGCCTTCCTGGTACCCCCTACACAGGCGTGCAAGGCTACGGTGCCAACGCTCTGGGAGATCAGGGCCCCCCCGTGCTCCTCCGTGCCCTGGGCGCAGGGCGGGGCCGAGCGCGGCACGGGCAGTGCGGGCAAACCCCGGGGTGCTCCCGCCGCCATCTCAACTGCTCACGAAGTCGGGGGTCGGCCTGTGTGGCAGCAGCCTGGCAATTTGCCTCATCCTCCCTGCGCGTGTCGGGCCGGGCGAAGCGGGAGGATAGCAACTGGGGGGGGGTTCGAGACTCGGCTCACGCAGCTGATTTTCCCAGCGCTTCCCGGCGCCGGGAGGCGCCCATGTATACATATATGGAGGAATGGGCCCGGCGGCGGGGCCGAAACCAGGTGCATGCCGAAGATTTCGTAACCCGCCCTTTCCCTATCCCCCCCTTTCGTTCGGCCCGACTATACTCCCGAGCGCCCCATGCCAATGCGGGGCTCCCTGCGATGCAGACGACCCGCTCTGGATGCCTTTCAGCCGCTGCGGGCATCGTCCCGACTGCCCATTAGCACGCGCTGCAGGCAAACCCGCGCTATACTTGCAGATACCCTGTGGCGCTGAAACAATAATTACTCCCCCGGAAGCTCTCTTGTGCCAAGATGGCCCCCGAGATCGCCAGGAGTCCCCCGAAAGAGCCCCCCCAAGAGACACCCAAGAGGCCCCCAGAGGCGCCCAAGAGGCCTCCAAGGTGCCTCCAAAGGACCCCAAGCGACCCCCGGTTCACAACGCAGGCGCGGTGGTGGGATCGGACAAATGCCACATGCCCCTGGGCTCGATGAGGAGGACTCGGACAGAGTGTGAGCACACCGCATCGCCAATGTTCAAGCGTGCCCCTCTCCTGTCCTTCGCGTATCTCCAGGCCGGGAACACAGAGGCTCCAGGAGGGTGATGAGAAGGGGGGAGGGTTTTGGGGCGGGGAGGGGGGTGCAGGAGGAAAGGGCCTTTTATACTCCAACTGGTACCCTCTATACCAGCTTCGTCAGCAGCCACCAGGCCCAATACTTGGCTCCCTGCCTGGAGACAGCCACAGTGCTGGTCGAGTCGCCGACCTTGTCGTACAAATCCACCAGGCGCCCCTCCGCTTTGTACTTCTGGCGCAACTGGCGGTACGCCCGCGGGCAGAACATCACTGGAGGTCTCCAGAAGTCGCTCGCGGAGTAGTAGTTCTGTGAGTATCCGCCGCCTCGTTTTGCTGCGCTGCTGCGCTGCGCGCGCTCCCATATAATCACATCTTTCCTGGCGAGCTGGCGAGGAGGCCCACCCCCCTTCCCCCACCCCCCACACACGCAAAGCAGGGAGGGTCGTGCATCGGCATTCTATGAGAGGCGCTTCGCTTCAGAGGCTCCCATCGGGCCGGGCGCCGGGCGAAAGGGGGGGATAGCAAAGGGAGGGTTTTAGAATCAGCTCACGTAGTTGATTTTCCTGGCGCGTCCCGGCGACCGAGGCGGCCATGCATCGAGGAATGGGCCACTCGGTGGGGCCGAAACCAGCTGCATGCAGCAGATTTCGTACCCCCCATCTTTCCAAATCCCCCCTTTCGTCTGGCCCGATCCCAGTGGAACGGTGGCACAGACTCTGCCCCCGGCCGCCTCCCCGCTCTCGCGCGGTGCCTCGGGACAAGAAAGGCCCCTATGACGGCCCAAGACCAGACCTGGTGGCCCCTTCTGGGAGCTTCCCGCGCCGCAGTGGCCGGGACCCAAGGCCCCGGACGTCGTGAGTGTTTCGCAACGCCGACCCCCGAGGTCTCGACGCATTCCCCAGGACAGGCTCTTCATCCCGAGTCGTTGCTCAACGGCCCCGAGGCGCAGCGAGGGCCCCCAAAGGGCCCAGCATGGTGCAGAGCCTCCCGTCGTGACTTCTTCACTGCTCGAGGGGCTTCGGGGCTGTTGCCTGCGGCTGCGAAGAGGTGCAGAAGCAGGCGCACGAAGACGGAAGGTACGAGGCGCGAGGCGGAGGCCGGCGGGGCCAAGGCCACCGCAGGACGCGCCCACCGCGGCGGAAGGGATCGGCCCAAGACGGGCCCCAGTCTCGCCCAGACGGCTCAGAGGCTGCCCCCAAGACCCCCGACCCAGAGAGCCGACGCTCCAACAAATTATCCTGGCGAAGGACCCAACCATGTGCAGTTGTGAATATCGCATTGCGGGTGCCGCTTTCGGTGGAGCTCCCTGTGGGGCCACGAAGCGCTGTGCTGGGTGGGGGTGACGCATGCGGGCGGCACCACTGGGGCCTTCGGTGGAGGTCCCTGTGGGGCCACGAAACGCTGTACTGGGCGGGGGTGACGCATGCGGGCGGCACCACTGGGGCCGTCGGTGGAGCTCCCTGTGGGGCCACGAAACGCTGTGCTGGGTGGGGGTGGCGCATGCGGGCGGCACCACTGGGGCCTTCGGTGGAGCTCCCTGTGGGGCCACGAAATGCTGTGCTGGGGTGGGGGTGACGCATGCGGGCGGCACCACTGGGGCCTTCGGTGGAGGTCCCTGTGGGGCCACGAAACGCTGTGTTTGGTGGAGGTGCCGAAATGGGTGTGCGGGACGCATGCGAGCGGTGGCACTGGGGCCTTCGGTGGAGCTCCCTATGGGGCCACGAAACGTGTGAGGGGTGTGCCGAAATGGGTGTGGCTGACGCATGCGGGCTGGGGCCACGAAACGTGTGAGGGGTGTGCCGAATTGGATGTGGCTGACGCATGCGGGCGGCGGCACTGCGGCCTTCGGTGGAGCTCCCTATGGGGCCACGAAAGCGTGTGAGGGGTGTGCCGAATTGGGTGTGGCTGACGCATGCGGGCGGCAGCACTGGGGCCTTCGGTGGAGCTCCCTATGGGGCCACGAAACGTGTGAGGGGTGTGCCGAACTGGGTGTGGCTGACGCATGCGGGCGGCAGCACTGGGGCCTTCGGTGGAGCTCCCTATGGGGCCACGAAACGTGTGAGGGGTGTGCCGAATGGGTGTGGCTGACGCATGCGGGCGGCGGCACTGCCTTCGGGGCCTTGCCGGGGTGTGGCTGACGCATGCGGGGCGGCACTGGGGCCTTCGGTGGAGCTCCCTATGGGGCCACGAAGCGTGTGAGGGGTGTGCCGAATTGTGGTGTGGGTGACGCATGCGGGCGGCGCACTGGGGCCTTCGGTGGAGCTCCCTATGGGGCCACGAAACGTGTGAGGGGTGTGCCGAATTGGGTGTGGCTGACGCATGCGGGCGGCAGCACTGGGGCCTTCGGTGGAGCTCCCTATGGGGCCACGAAACGTGTGAGGGGTGTGCCGAATTGGGTGTGGCTGACGCATGCGGGCGGCAGCACTGGGGCCTTCGGTGGAGCTCCCTATGGGGCCACGAAACGTGTGAGGGGTGTGCCGAATTGGGTGTGGCTGACGCATGCGGGCGGCAGCACTGGGGCCTTCGGCCCTATGGACGCGTCCCTGACGCATGCGGGCCACACTGGGGCCTTCGGGAATGGACGTGTGAGGGGTGTGCCGAATTGGGTGTGGCTGACGCATGCGGGCGGCAGCACTGGGGCCTTCGGTGGAGCTCCCTATGGGGCCACGAAACGTGTGAGGGGTGTGCCGAATTGGGTGTGGCTGACGCATGCGGGCGGCAGCACTGGGGCCTTCGGTGGAGCTCCCTATGGGGCCACGAAACGTGTGAGGGGTGTGCCGAACTGGGTGTGGCTGACGCATGCGGGCGGCAGCACTGGGGCCTTCGGTGGAGCTCCCTATGGGGCCACAAAGCGTGTGAGAGGTGTGACGATGATGGTGATGATGACGATGATGGTGGGTGATGACGATGATGATGATGATGATGATGATGATGCTGATGCTGATGCTGATGATGATGATGATGATGCTGATGGGAGGAGGGAGGAGGGGGAAGAGGAGGAGGAGAGGAGAGGAGAGGAGAGTAACGCGGGGCACCGTCTCTTCAAAACGAGGACCCAACACCACAAGATGGTTGGGAAAAAATGGAGCGGCGGGACGTGGGCCGTGTTCGCCGATGTCTGGGGGGAAGCCGCTCCAAGACCCGCCAAGACGGCTCGACACCGCCGAACAGGTCCCCAGCAGGCCCTCTTTTTTTAGGCCCCCAGGACACGCGTAGCCCAGGGCAAGCAACAAAAAGAACAGTGGAAAAGCGCGGGGGATATCACATGTGTCTGCACCAATCACAGTAGGAGCCCGACCACAAGAAACCCAACCCTGAGACCCCAGGACGTCCATTGATTTGTGGTGTGGGAACGTCACGCTGTCCATCGCAAAACCATCGAAACCCAAGAAACCCTGGGCACCCTGTAGGCAAGCAGGGTGTTTCTTGGCATGGGTTTCCTCTGTACCAGCCAGGGAGGAGCCAAGGTTGAATCCACAAAGTCCCCGGCTGCTCCAAGCGGCCTCCGAGCGGTGGAGGGCCTCCAGGTACCCCCGTATCCGAGACCACCCTAAGACGAGACGGCACGAACCGTCTCTAGACGACTCAAAGACGGCCAACGGCTGGCCCCAGACGGCCCCCAAACAGCCCAGATGCCCCCTAGACAACCCGCGGGCCCCACGAGGCCCCACAGGTACAGTCGACCAGGATAGCAAGGATGCGCGGTAAGGAGGATGCATGGGCCCTGGAACGCCATGTTGACGTTTTCCGTGCGAAGCGCAGCACAATGCCGAAGGATGCCGAATGCCGAAGGGGCAAGGATGCAAGGGCAACCTTTGAAAACTGCCCCATCCTTATTATCATGGTTGACCGTATGCGCGAACGCATGCTCATGGAAGGGTGCCGCGTCTCCATGCCGTGGATACGTCGGCACCGTGCAGCCGTGCTCTGGCCTGGGTCAACTGAAGGGGCCCTGGGACACACAAATAAATGCACACAAATAAAAAGATTCCCCATATTTTCTGTTTTTTGTTCTTCCCCCCCCCACTTCCCATATTTTCCCATATTTTCTGGGGAGTCGACGATTAATTGTGTCTGTGTGTTTTTTCCCCTCCTGGTCAACGCAGACCTGGGCCCACCAAAGCCGTGTGGCGAACCTGGGCGGGCCACGAGGCAGCTCCCGAACCCCGGCCAGCGAAGGGAGGGGAGAGGGATCGGGCGGGGCGACAGGGGGGGATAGCAAAGGGGGGGGTAACCGCACCCAGGTGACAGCAAAGGGGGGGATAGCAAAGGGGGGGATAGCCCACGGTGACCTTGCGTCCAGCCCACGCAGGTGTCAACACTGGTTCTCGATAGCCGCGGTCATGGTATCATATGTCAAGGTTTGTTCTAGCGAGCTGGTCTGAGCGGAAGTCCTGAGGCCGTGCCAGGCGACCCTGGGGGCACCTCGGCCCAGGGGCACCTCTAGCAACACCCGAGGGGTGAGAATCAGCTCGCGTAGCTGATTTTCCCGGCGCCTCCCGGCGCTGGGCGGCGTTCACGTGTCGAGGAACGGGCCCGGCGGCGGGGCCCGAAACC